>PVKA01003584.1:0-87911 GCA_004027165.1 Ctenomys sociabilis
AATTCTATGAGAGGCAAGATCTGCACTATTGGTGGTGGGACAGGATATTATGTCGGCTTTTAGTGCTATGGTCATCCACTAGGTAAATAATTATTGAATCTTTGATATAATTCAGCTACATAAAAACCTGTAAATATAATATCATGTATGCACCTTGTACAATACCAAAACGTTATGAAAACAGTTTGCAATGTATTATGTCATCGACTCTGTATGGTTATGGTGTTTTGAAACTGTCTGATTGACATTTGTATTTCAATAAAATAAAAATAAATGGGGGAAAAAAAAAAGAGTAAGAACCAAGGTCAGATACCCAACACCACACACTGTGCTGGCCCCACCCCCAGGTGTGCTGAGTGCAGGTGTGGTGGTGCACATCTGTAATCCTAGTGCTGGGGAGGCTGAAAGGAGGAGGATCACTATGAGTCTGAGCTGCAAAGTGAGACCCTGTACCAAACACATAATAAAAAACTTAATTAATTAAAATGCTGATCCTCAATTTCCCTCTGCTGCCTTCAGAATAAATGCAGATTCCTTAGCCTGCCATTCTGTTTGCTTTGTCTCTACAGGCAATTTTAAGGGGAACCTAGCACATCAAGGAGATCAAAGAAAAACAGCATGGATAATTCCTAACATCAGTTGGCTGGTATCTTTCACTTCTCTGACCCTGATTCTTGACTGAAACATGGACCAAGAAGCAGAACCAGAGGTTTTCTGTCTGATCTCCAGGATCTGGTCCAGTTACTTTGACCCAGTGTCCTTTTGGTCAAAAGATGACTATGATATGATATTTTAGATCTAAGGAAAGAGAGGACAAATGTACCAGCAGAGGACAGAACTCACATACTCAGCCTTCCTTTTAAACTAATGGGCCCACTACCCAATAAAGTGCTAGATCACTGGATTAACACGTTCTTTCTTCAATCATATGAGCTACATTACTCAGGGTATGTTTTAACCTAGACATTTACACGGCTAAAAAAGTATGGGTGGTCTGCTCTCCCTACATACAGAATTAGTACAAACAGCAATGAAGTTTTAAAAAATTCATAATAAGACTGGTTTCTCTCATCAGAGTGATGTTTATTGGATTTGAAGCTGTTATTTGTCTGGATGGATTTCTAAGTACATGTGACATGGCAGTTGCTTACAGATTGTCTGCTTCCTCCTCACATTTCCAGCTCAAAATCAACATGAAGTGACAGAGGGAAGAAACATCATTGTCCTGCACTTGCCTACAAAGACACCTCGACATGTCAACTAACAGTAGAAAGACCACAGGCTTTATTTGAGCTCCAAATTTCCATACTATCAGTATTTCCAGGAAATGTGTTTCAAAATAATCAACTGTGAACCCCAGAGCTCAGAGAGCAAATGAGAATCTCAGTGTGAGAAGAAGAAATGTTCTTTTCTGCTCTCTTGTTTTATGACTCTTACTGTCTAGTGTTGTACATGGCAATTTAAGTGAGAATGAAATCTGGGAGGGATTTTTAAATCATGCTATACTGGTACATGTCAGCTGGCTTGGGATGCTGCTCATAACCAAAAACACAGGGGCCAAGGGAAGGAGGCAAGTGGAGTGGTGCAGGAGCTAGACAGTGCAGAAGGAAGGGCAGAGGAAGGAATGCAGGACAGAGGAATGGAAAACAGAGCAGAGGAATGAAAGGGAGGGGAGGAGAGGTTTTGCCACGCCATGCCTCTCCTCCCCTCAGCACAGCCAAGATCTATAGCTGTTCTTGATCCAGGTCCCCTCAGGAAAGGTGATCAGCAGCAGTATCTCTAGCTATGGCACCTGCCAGAAAAACCCACAGATCCCCAAGCCATAACATCCCTTTTTCTCTGAGATTAACTGTTTGTCTGGAAACCTCGAATCTGTCCTTAGGAGAAGTTGCACCAATGTAGGATTTCCTTGTCCAGTTGGACACATTTATGAATCAGATACTTTTTTTTTTTAAAATTAATGGGATTGTACCCGCTACTGCTAGATCACTGGATTAACATTTTCTTCATTTTCCAGTAATGTGCCACATTACTCAGGCATGATGGATGCTCTTTATTCCTAAAAAGATTTTTGCAAAAGAACCAGTTCAAAAAATATGTAGAAGTTTCTTAGAGATACCTGATAGTATTTGAGCATATTTTATCTGAAATATTTGAAAGCAGGCATAATTCAGATTTTGAAGTTTCTTCAGTTTTGGAATATTTGCATTCCATCAGCACTCATATAGTCTCAGATTTTAGAGTTTTTACTTTCTGATTAGGGAATTTTATCCTGTATTTTAGGATTCAAAATTTAAAAAAAATTATAAGGGCCAATAGAAATGTACATTTTTATAACTTTATACTTCAATGAAATTAAACATGACAATGAGAAAAAAGTGTTGCTTTTCTTTTCAGAAATCACAAAATCAATATCTGAGGTTACCTGAGAAGCTGTGACTAGAAGCAGATGCTCATCCTCTTCTGGGTATTGAATTCATATAGTACAGCACATTAATATATGCTGTCCCAGCCTCTGCATCATTGACAGTTTGGACATCTAATCTCTGGCTGTGCCTGCCCTGTGCACTGCATGATGCAGAGGAGCTTCCCTAGCCTCTACTCCCTAGATGCCAGCAGCATGCCCATAAGATGACAAACAAACATCTCTTCAAACAATGCCAAATGTCTTGCAAGTGTGTGTGTGTGTGTATGTGTGTGCGTGTGTGTGTGTGTGTGCAAGAGATCCACCATCAAAGACATTGCTAATTGCTTTTATGAATTACCTGTGAACAGTCAATCAGAAGTTTAGTGAGAACACATTTGCTTATGGTCATAGGCCCTGGCATACAATACTGAGTTCATCCAAGACAGTGTAACATCTATGGAACGCCACTCAAGGTAGTTACTGACCTAAGTAAGGGGCAGTGCGGATGAATGAGGTGGAGCTCCAGCCTATCCTAACTCAGATCTGACTCCCCGGGATGACACTGGAAGTTGAAGAAACCAGAGACTGGAACAGCAGGATGCAAAGCAGGAGACTTCTAGATTGAGGATCCCTGATCTTCGTTTTCAGTCCTGTTCTAGGCAAGCAGAGTAACCCTCATGGAGGTAATTACCCTGAGGGCTGAGTTACTGCTTAATCCTTCTGCTTCATATCTTCTGAAAGGCTCATTTAAGAAAGGAAATGAGTTTGTACAGAGATTAGTTCGGTTACTAATAATGCAAGGTGCTAATCCTGGCCTAGAAAAAAGCAGAAGAAACCTTTGTTTTGATTAAAATGTCTAAAGCTGTAACCCACTGCTATTCTATGTTCAAATAACACTTTCTTGCAGCCCTAATCTTGACATTTTCTTATGGGTGTTCACTGAGACTAATACTACTAGAATGCTCTCTACATCTCCGTCTTCTAGAAATCACCCCCAATTTGGGGTGGTTGGCGGCATGGAGTGAGGAGTTTGGGTAGGGGTTTGCTTATATGGCCATGGAGAAATCAGGTGAGTATTTAGCTACTGGCCCGCTTCATGGAAAATGAAGCCATAGTGCCTGGAGGCCAGAATCCCACTGCTGGGGCTGCAGAAGTGGGGAGCACAGTGTGCTGGAAAGGCAGAGGCAGTGTGATATATACTTGGACTGGGAGCCCACTGGTCTCATACCAGAACTTCATGAAAGTTGTTGCGTCTATTTTTGAAGCCATGGTTCTGAATCTAGAGAAAGCAGCTAATTAGAAAACATGCGGGGCAGGGAAATGGCTCAGTGGAATGAGCGCTTCACTGCCAAGCGCAAGGGCCTGAGTTCAATCCCCAGTTCTGCAAAAAAGAAAGAAAACATGCTCTTGTGAACTTTGAAAATAATCAAATAGTAAAAGTCAGTGAGGAAAATAGTGATGAGGTACTTTATGTATTATAGAACAGCAGCTACTGTGCTCACAGAGAAAATCAGCCATATTTCAACTTGTCCTTCTGTTCAGTGAGCACCGTGAAATGTCCAGGTATAGAAAGATGTTTTCTATGTGGTTTGATCAAAATTATGGTGAATACATATGTATTTTAATTTACTATAATCTTTTCTAAAATTTATTTAATGAACAGAGTCTCACTACACAAGTTGGACTTGTAGTGTTCCTCCTCTCTTGGCCTCCCCAGCACCAGGATTATAGGCATGTGCCAATATACCCGGTTTCAGTGGCCAGCATGATGGCATGACATTTGGTACCAGGGATCAAGCCTGGGCCTTTGTGCTTGCCAGGTAGGCGCTTAGACCTCTGAGCTATTTCCCAACTCTGTAATTTATTATAATAGAAGGCACATTGCCATTAATCCTCTTTCCTGGGTACATACTTATCATTCTTGCCACCATTCTGAAGCAGTTTGAGAAGTCTTCCATTGTGTCCTCAATTGTACTGTCATAGGTGCCTCAGTGTCCTGAACTGATTAGGAATGTTTCTTTCTCATGGGTGTTTTGACTTTAGGGAAGACCCAGAAGTTGCACAGTATCTGATCCAGTAATCAAGGTGGGTGAAGGCACACCATATTTTTCAAGATTGCCTTGCTGTTGATGGCACTTGGCAAGTACATTCAGCTAATTTGTTACCATACCTTATAAAGAGGTAATTTTTTTATCATACCCCATAACGACACTTAGGAAAGAAGACTTCTGAAACTTTTAGAAAACAGCAAGAATAATGACTGTGTTCCACTGTGTTCAAAGGGAAAGGGGTATTTTGAGGATGATTTATGGAGCACTGTGTCTTTCACTGTAATAAACTTTTTACTTGGACATTCACTGTATTTTTAAATCTCCCTTTATAAGTCGCCTTACCTATTTATACCCTGCATTAGGAAATTTGCAAAGTAGCAATCTAAATGTTACCTTTTGAGGGATCCTGCCCTACCTTCCTCCTGCTTTGCTGCTGGGAACCAGAACAGTGCTCATAAACCTATAGATGAGGCATTTGAGCTTCACCATTGACCACATCTCATTTACAGGAGAAGGATCCACTGTCTCAAAATAGCCCATGGTAATTAGGCATTGCTATTATTTAACAGTTCTTATCCATAACCTCTTAGGGAAAATGTAATAAATGGATGCTCAGTTTGAATAATAACTTCAACAAGATAAGATCACTTATAATCTTTCTTTTACCTGGGGAACACGATTTCTACTGAACATGCTCATTATGCTCAATCTGGCATTAGGCTTCAGATTACATCTAGCAGACAGTATACTCTACAGATGGCTTTGTGCACTGAGGTGGAAGCAGTCTTACGTGTCCGGTGAGGATGACACTGAGGACGATGCTACTCACGCAGGTGAAGGCTTTAAGATGATACAGGGAAAGCAAATACCACTCACTTGCTGGCTCATAGGCTTAAGCTAAGTGGTAGGTACATGGAGGAGATCCGATAGGGCCCAGTGCTACCATCCTGGTAAACCCCAAGTGTCAGTGCTGACTCCAGGTACACCGGTGCTTGCCCTGTGATCTGCAGTAAAACTGCCGAATCTGTCATGGGAGGATCAATCACATGGCACAGAAGTGTATGAGCATCCATCCCCCAGGGCTTTAACACAAAACCCTCAGTGTCATTAATACTCTCCCTAGCCAAGTCTGCCCCTTAGAATTTTCACTAATTCTTTCTCCTATAGTTTCAGAATATTGAACAATACAGAAGTAGTAAGTTCTGTAAAATATGAAATATAAAAGAAGTTAAATATGCTCAAAGGAAAAGGAGGAATCATTTTTAATATTTTCAAGGAAATTAAAGACTTGCTTATTTGGCCCATAGGAAGCAATGAAGAATCCTGATCAGTGTGGGCAAAGAGCACTGCCTCTAATGAGAGAAGGTGGGATAACTGGGCCGACTCAGAGCCTATTCCATACCCCTAGGGAAACGTGCTCATCCAGCTCTTCCTCACTCTTGTTTAATCTGTGACATTGCAATCAGAATTTGTCACTCTGGGAGTTACATCTGATGTTACAGCCTGAAGCAGAGCTAAACCAAAATAAACAATCTGCTCTATTCTGCTTACACTAATACGACAGTGATGTAAGGCCCAGCACACTGGCAGCGGCAAAATGCTCCTCCACTGCATGAGCTGCAGCTGCGCCTCACGTGCAGGCGGGTGAATATATCAGGATGGGATGTAGGCGCTGAACGGGTGTGGATAGGAATTTAACATTAGGCTTGGTCTGCCTCAGAGTCATTCTGTTGCTATCGCTGGCAGAACAAGCTTTTAAGCTGTACAAATAAAAGCCTTTTTTATTTGATTTTTCCTGAGTGTGGGTGCCCTTTGCCTTCCTAAGTCTGGAGCTTGCACACACATGCTACTGGTGGTGGGAGTTTTCATTAGAGTTCATAGAGAGGTGTGCAGCTTGTGCTATCTGCAGGCATTAAGCTGCCCACACAGAGGCATTTTCAGTTGACCTAAATACCCAATATGTTCTTTGGTACATATCTAGTTGCTCACCAGCAGATGACTCTTTTTGGTATTTTCCCTGCCTTTTGGCCACACTGATGACAAGTTTTTGTCCTCAAAAGTAAGTGGGGGTTATTTTAGCACATACTGGTTTTCCCACAGAAGATGTTTTTGTTGGTGCCTTAGTTATTTTTTCTAGTTGCTGAGATGAAATGCCAGATACCAAAGTTACAAGTATTATGTTAACTCGCAGTTTGTAGAGGTTTCAGTCCCTACGTGGCTGGCTCCAAGGCAGGGCAGCATGGCAGAGGAGATTTTGGGGTAGAAGCGATGGTTCATGGCACAGAACAGAGAGAAGGCAGGAAAGCAGCAAGCCATGGTATTTACTGTACCCTTTAGATTGTATTTACTTCTTCAGGTTCTTACAAGAGTGCAGCTTTTCTAACTGGCTCTGATGATACTGAATGTGGACAGTCATTTTTCATGTGCTAATATTTTTAAAATAATTTTATTGAGTAACAAATAGCAATGAGACAGATTCAAAACTGATTAGTACGACACTTTCAATAATTAATACTTTGCACACTGTTGTCTTAGTTGTTTCATTGTAAAAGATGCAGACTTGATATCCTGTCCACAAACATCATTAGAACAAATCTTTCTATTTATTGAATTAAGAGAATGTAGCTATATATCTATCCTATTTTGAATATACAGATACAAATGGTCGTTCATTTGTATCCCCTTTTTTGTTTAGTTTTGTCAGATAGATATTCTATTGTCATTTAAATATTGTAGGTGTGTGAATTCAGCAAAATATTCCAATTGAGTCCAGTAGCTCATAATAGTTGTCGGTTTTCCATAAAGACTGACAATGTCAAAAGTTGACTTGAGCCTTTTACAGCTCAGAATATTAATATGACTTTATTTTGTACTTTATTTTTATTTTTCTGCTGGATGGTTAAGATCAAGATAAAGCAAGACCTATATAACAAGAAATGTAACTTTTGTATCTGATAAGGTCAGTCATATAACCCTCAGGATTTGTCCTGAAACCCTGTACTGCAATTTGTAGATCCTTTTTCAGTGTCAGCCCTATGGCTGTGTCACCGCCACTGGTTGACCAGTTTGCTCTGTGAAAGCCTTAGAGGATGTTTTCTCTCCATGTGACTCTCCTTAGGCACACTCTACATCATTGATCACTTTCCTCTGTGGCCTCATAATCTCTTTGATCAGAAAATTTGGGATATAACTGCGTTATCATGTGTCAATATTTTAAGTCTGAGTGCAGTAGTGTTCTGTCTGTCTGTCTGTCCCCCCACCTCCATAAAATCTACCCAGGATTACATGAGTCCTTCCATACAGAGGCTATTTCTTCCAGTGGCAAATGAAGGAACCATGACAGTGATGGTCACAGGAAATTTCTGCACCTTCTACTCAGATGTGTAGGAAATTGCCATACATAATTTGGTTAAAATTGTCAGTTTGTGTGACCTGGATTAAACCAAATCTCCTACATGTAAACAATTTTCATTTTATGACTTTATACTCAGTCATAAAATTGAGAATTTGGTGAACTTGGAAAGACATGAAACAATGTCCTCTTTAATAACCAGATGCTTTTAAAAGCTTCTCATTATTCTAAATTGTACTTTTGTAAGTCCAAACAAGGAATGAGTATAATTATCATACCTTTTTCTACAATTTCTCCATGGAGTAAAAATTAAAACCAAACTCATATAAATGGAAAGTAGAAAACAGGAAGAAACTAAAAATTCTCTGCCTCATTACCAGACTGAAAGCACCACCCCAAGTGGACACCTGACAATATTCCCTATGCCTAGGAAGGTGACTCTGTCTCAGGGAATTGGGTCTCGCTGCTGGTGAGCATAGCACTGAGTGGCGCAATGTAAAGTGCCCAGGTTAACAATTAATGGGAAGCCCAGCACTTTAAAGCAAGTCAGGCATCTTTTTGGTTTTGGCTCAGCTTGCAGGACTGTGGAGTCCACGCCTCTCATCTCTATCTGCTCTCATGCTCCTGCTGCCTGGTGGCTCATCCTATAAAGTTCACTCATGCCAGGGAGCTAGCTCAGTGGCATAAGTGCCTTCCTAGGAAGCACAATGTCCCAAGTTCAATCCCTGGTACCAAAAATAGATAATTAAATAAATAAAGTTCATTCCCTTATGCCATGGTATGGGCCAGATTAAAAGGGAAGCACTGTGCTCCTAATTTTCAGTGACAAGATAGGAAAATAGTATCCTATATCTGCCTGTGTCCTCATCAATAGAAAGCATATATTGCTTTCAAACATCCTTCAGCTTTTGGATAGATCACTGGAAGTTTTTCTTTTTTTTTTTTTTTTTGTCTTTTTGAGACAGGGTCTCACTATGCAGTTCAGGCTGGCATTAAGCTCACTTTGTAGCTCAGGCTGGTCTCGAACTCACAACAATCCTCCTGCCTCAGCCTCCCTAGTGCTGGGATTACAGGCATGCGCCACCATGCCCGCTTGTCTGCATATTTGAAAAATTCCCTCCTTCACAACTGAACTAATTAGCATGAAACACCCAAAAGACAGAAATAAAAGGAACAGTGTAAAGTTCCACCTCCAGGTGGAGCTGCTGTCCACAAGCATTGGTTGTTTGTGCTTTAAAATTCTGTCCACTGAAGGGGAGACTGAAATTGGACATCGACAGAGAATTTACAATTTAAATCAAACTTTGACTCGTGTAATTAAGTCTTTACTCCTGTGGACCTCATTCACAGCCTCAGCATCGGGCTGCTCTAGAATTGCAATTGATACACTTCTTAATTCCCTGGGTGTCTGCTTTTTGTAAAATGTGCCAAAAAAAAAAAAAAAAAAAAAAAAAAAAATCCCAAACTGACAGGGAAAAGTACCAAATGGCTGATGTTCGTATATTTTTGAGTGATAGACTATGGATAATAAGAAACTAATGACAAAGAAAAGAGGAGAAATCTTGCAAATATTTCATAAAAGCAAGGTAACCTACCATCCACCCATCTGAGGACTAAATCTGAAGGGAAAAGCTGCATCCTTGCCTGCTGTGATGATCTGCATCTCATGAGAATCCTAGGAGAGTAGTTCACAAAGCTTTGTCACTGTCTCCAAAGTGAGGGGTGAGGGGCACAGATAGCCATACTTAAGAAGCAAACATCTACTGCTCAGAGGTTGATCACAGCGGTGATAGGAGCAGGCTCTTCAAGGAAAGGTTTGGGAGGGGTGGGGGGAGGGGATGGTTCAGGAAGGTCCTCCATGTTTCTCAGCAGGTCCCCTCAGCAGGTGGCAGCATCACTGCTCTGTGACCATACCGCATGCTGAGATCCCTTCTAATGCTATCCACACATTGACTCAATGAATCCTTACAAACGTTCTGGCAGTTAAGTCTTAGTGCTCTTCTCAGCAGGGAATTGAGCAGTTTGTCCAAAACCATGGCCCAAACACTAAAGCCTTACTTTCAATTCTTGTGACACCAGGCTGCTCTGAAAACCCTGATTTACTGACAGATATTTAACAGGAAGCAGGTACCTTAAGCAGTCATGCTAGACTTTGTTCCAACTTATCACACACCACACTGGCCATGCGCTTTCGCTCAGGTCCTTTTAGCTTAAGCACTCTTTCAGCTCTGCAAACCTAAGTTTGCAAATCTGTGAAAGAGGTTATATTCATTCCTGCCTAGCAAAGTCGTCATGGGCTTAAGAGACAGCACACAGTAAGTGTCCAGGTGTCACAAATATATGGTCAAATCACGTTATCCTTCATCATTTTGCTCCAGAATGTGATTTGCACATACCAAGCTCCTGCTGCCTGAGGCTACGTGCCACAGGATAAAAATGCAGTAGTGGCATTGCAGCGAAATACTAATCCCTGCAAAAATATGGCACACAGTTGATCTTCCACCCCCATCCTATGCTGAGGCAGACAATGACTGTTAGCTTTAATGACTGATTTAAGGAAGAAGAGAGGTAGAGAGATTAAAGCCCAGAGAACCACTAGATGCTGCAAAGGGCCCTCCAAGGACAAGTTCTGACAGAGATGTACTGATTGCCATAGTAGTGCTGGGGACTGAAGGGTCCAGGCCACCCTCAGCCTGGCTAAAGAAGAGGAGGGCTAGAGTGAAAGTAAAAAAAAAAAAAAAAAAAAAAAAAAAAAGAGCCGTGTCATCCCATTGAAGGGCTGTACTTCGGATCCAGCATAAAGGTGAGAAAGATTTAATGGAGAGGAGATGGAGTGGAGGAGCAAACAACAGAGAAAGCAATGAGTCAGGACACTAGAGCAAGGGAACACAGAGAAGGCTTAGGGCATTCCTCAGAGTTGTGGGCCTGGCTAACTGGGTGGAGGGCACCTCACTTGCGTGCCCTAATGGCAGCCATGCAACAAAACTTAGCACTGCAAATCACTTTGCATGGTATCAGGAAAGACCTCTCAAGGGCTCTGTGAAATTCAGGGTGAACCCTGAAGGACTGTGCCCATTGGGCTCCTTTCTGCTACCAGATACAAACAAATCTCTAGAGAAACCCACCACATCCTTGGGACCAGGAAAGTTTTGGTGTATTCAAAGTGATGCAGAGATCCTGCTAACTTTGGAATCCAGAGACTTAATTACTTTTCTTGGAATCCTGGGAGAAAATTGTCTCTGTCTTCAATGTTCTCAGATAGCTTTTTCCTCTGTCTTTCTGGAATTGGGAAAGTACTGTAATTTCCGAATTTAACCTGAAGGCTTAAAAGCTTTCTTGGATTCAATGGAGGTAGCCTCAATGTCCAGTGCTGATACAACCCGGCCAATAACCACTATGCCCATCTTCGAGGGAACATGGGAAAGAAAGTCAGAAGGTACAGACTAGTGCGTGAATATACACAATGTTCCTTATTATAAAATCTTATTAGCAGTGACAGTTTTAGGGAGTTTTTGCACTGTTTTAAACTCCGGCATCAAGATTTGACAGATTCAATTCAGGTTATCTGATGACATTTCCACAAAAGAAACATTCAATCATTTGTAGGCTCTGCCTTACAAGCTGGGCACTACTTGCTTATAATTGCTAGGTCTAGTGCAGACAGCAGCTCTCCTACTCTGCTCAGGGCTAAAGAAGGGCTCAGACTACCAACACGCAGACATCACAGCCATGCTTGATGCTCTTCCTCCATAGCAAGTTCTCCCCAGCAGGAACTCCCAGGCTTCTCTCAGTCCTGCTGCCTAATAGAAAGTACAGATGGTGTTATTACAGAGGCCTGGCAGGCTCTGCAGATAGCATCTGGGGCATCTTACAGCATTCAAGAGTATCCGGGGTTAATAAGTGTCTGTTCAGGGGGTCTCTAGCACACAACGGTCACATGAGACATCAGGCCCTAAAGCACATCTCTTGGATTATCCTCAGAGCAACCTGAGCTAGTCAGCCAGGGTTAGTAAACCTTCCTGAAAGAGCATGAGTCACACAGAGTGAAGCCCCATCTTTCACTATAAAATCTAGGAATAAAGGAGAGACCCCGCTGAAGTTCAATTAAAAATTCACAGGAACAGAGCTTGGAAAAGAAGAGAGAAGGAGCCCATTTAACTTCTAATGACAGTGCCTTGCACCAAATGTTCATCTCCCTCCTCTACATTCTCTTCCCAGATGGACCTTGATGCTTGTACTTCGTACTTCCTCATCCAATCCACGCTGACACTGCCTGATTTGAGGAGTAAGCCTGCTTAGTTACTTTAGTGGTGCAATTCCCATTCCCTCTCCTCTCTTTGTTAATTGACTTCTGATTTCTGATAGGCTCCTTTTCTTATCATACTCTGCCTCCCCATCTCCCAGCTGATATCTGAATCCTCCTGCCCTGCTAGTTTGGCAAAGCAAAAATTTATCCCGCACTCTTAACAATTTTCCAATCACTGAGCCCCACTCTACCTCACACTGTTCCTTGACTATAAAGCTCCAACTTTTCCATGTTGCACTTAGAGTCAAGTCTGGTCTTTCTCCTTCAGCAAAACACCGTGGTAGTAGTCCCCTAGGTAAAGTCTGGCTAGTGTTCTTTAACAAGTGCTGCAAATATTCTTTAAAACTATGCTTCTTTCCCTTTTTCTTGACCCAAAGATACAAACATCAAATTATGTTTGTACTTGTGTTGTATTTCTTAATTGGCTTTCTGACAATTTTCTCATTCCAAATGTAAAAAAATAAATTACAGAAATTGGGGTGATCCAAATTAAAAATAAAAGTCATGGTCAAGAGAGAGCAAGCCTTCCTAATTTTTCTGGTTCTCAAATTCTATCCTTCACTCCAGCACACTAAGGACTCTTCCTCTTCTTTATTCTTTCCAGAAATGCACATTCTTACTTGACAGTTTCAGTGGATTGAGGCTGAATGTTAAGTTATCTGCCAAAGTGGGTTCAGTGTCTTGTCAGCTGTTTCCTTTAGTGAAATGCACTTTCATCTTCAATCTACTGAGAAGTGCTATTTATGACGGGAGATCCTTAGAGAAAAGAAGTCTGAGGGACAGGTTGTTACTATATTTAAATTGGCTTTGCCCAGATAAGGAAATACAAAGAGAAGGTTAATAAGGGTTAATAATTTATACTCGGAAAAGTTTAAGAGGATTGCATAATTTAAGTCTTCCATGGAGGCTTCTAACCAAACTCTGCATTATTCCTCTATAACTAGCTCTGTTCCAAAATAGCCTGCAAACTAATGACCCATTTTTCTCCCAGCTACCCATGATCACACTCATGGAACTATCTATGGAGATTCCTTCTGCCCCCTTCTCCATGTTATCAGCCAGTTAATCAGTCACTAATAGTTATATTTAACCCTCAGTATGTCTCATACATGTTCTTATTTTTATTTTCACTGAGACTATTGAGAAAAAAAATTCTCCCTCTTAGATCACCTTGTTTGAATCCATACTCCATCTGTGATAACTAAATTACTCTGAAGCTTAGCTGAGATCATGTCCTGCCACCTTTGTGCTCAGTTCAGATGTAAGACAAATCTTTCCTTCCCCTAGGAATCCCGGTTAAGAACTACAAGATGATACCCTGCCTGTGAGGCTCAAAGCACTGGCTCTAACCCTCTCAGAAGAGTCTACTTCAGAGGCTTCCTGTGTAGGTGAGGACACAGAGGAACAGCCTGAGGCTTAAGGGAACATGAACCTTACAAATAGGAGAGCTAATGAGTAAGGGTTTCACTTATTTCTGAGCAACATAAAAGTGGAATGAGTGCTCAGTCTGTAGATTTGGCTACATCACTTTTAATAAGCATGGAGCAAAATGAACAAAAAGAATATTCAAGTTTTAAAGAGGGAAAGATCTTTCAAACTATATTCCTCACTTATAACAGTGGCAACAACCCTTTCTTTGCCCCCCAGTTGAAGGAAACTATATGGTATAAGCAGAAGCAAAAATCAACATCTGCAGAGTGGGAAAAGGATATTTCATCTCTAGGAGATATTTTGCCTCTGAGGAACATTGTGGTCCAATTTGTTAAAAAGATGACACTGCCCCTCTAGGGCTCTGGGGCTGCAGATCCACTGCCAGAGTCTGCACACACAGTGGCTATTAGCATCCCCTCCTGTGACAAGAATATTCTCTTCTCTGTCCAGATAGTAACTACTGGCCACATGTGGCCAGTGAACCACAGCTGAAGAACTGAGTTTGTGTTTTATTGCATGTTAATTAATTTTAATACAAATTTATATAGCTACATGTGGCTAGAAGCTACAACAACAGACAACAGAAGATAATGAGCTTATGCTGCTGGACCTTGAACCATTCTTGCTTATGAAGTTAGAAACTAAAGAAATGTTGGGGCAAAGAAAAAAAAAAAAAAGGAAGTGTGTGGCCACAGAATTCATGTTTTTGGAAAAGCATGTCCAGGCCTAAGTGGGACGCTGCTGAAAGCCACGGAATTGCTGTGCTCTCTGGAATATCTAGTCTAACAACAAGTCTGTAGTTTTGCCCTACAAATACCACTTTCTTTGTACAACATAAAGTAAAAATGGTTGGAGTGCACCAAGTGGCATTCGGAAGAAACCCACAGTGACCATCCTCAAGGAGCTGATGGTGAACAAGTCAGCAAGGATCCCAACGCACGGGGAGGTGCATCTGCCAGCAGTGTTGGAGGCATGGAAAGTTCAAAATCTAGTTGGACTTAGAAGGAATTATAAATAGGACAAAGTGAAAGGTCAGCTTTTATGTAGCTAGGGACAGTGAGAATTCAGCTTCCACAACATTAACGAACTACACACCTAAACAGACATCTCTTCTACTCTCACACATGACTCCCCAGCATCACTAGGTCCTTTCAGGACTGAGACATAAAAACAAAGCCAACCCTCATTCCAGTGGTGCACAAAGCATCTGGCAGCACTCACTTGAGTCTGCTGCCACTTTCACCTGCCAACAGTGCAGGTCACACTTGCCAACCTGATCTCAGGGACAGGACTAGAGCTTGGTGGACATAGTATTCAGACTCACTTAAGATTATTGTTGTTGTTATTATTATATTATTGATACAGAGTCTTGCTATGCAGTTCGGGTTACCTTGGCTCACTTTTGTAGGCCCCAGACTGGTCCTGAACTCACAGTGATTCTCCTGTCTCAGCCTTGAGAGTTTGGGGATTACAGGCATGCACAACCAAGCCTGGGGAGCCAGAGGCTGAAGACTGAACTCAGGTCCTTGTGCTTGCCAGGTAGGTGCTTATTCCTCTGAGCTATCTCCCAGGCCCTAGATTTTTATTATTAATTGGAAAAAAAATAACCTGAGAACTTGGGAAGTTAACAGGCCAATTATAAATTTTAAAGGTTTTTGCTGCATCTTATTAAACTTTGCCTCAAACTTCCTCATGTAACAAGAAATAAACATAGGATCCAAGATTTATTCTAACCATTAAATGACGGGGAAGCCATCAGTTTCTTATAGCTATTCTCTGTGAATGAAGATTTTGTTATTCTAATGGAGCTATAATGCAGGTTAGCAAAAGAGAAACACATTTTCTCAAATCATCACCCCTCCCATTAATAAAGGTATCATATAAAATAAAATAAAAAAAAGTTACCACATAGATTATCTTAGAATTTATCCAAAACCCTTGGAACACAGCATTATTCAACATATTCATTCATTCAGTAACTTTTGAACATGAATTCAGTACAAGGCAAGGGGAAAAGGGTTATACTGCTGATATGGGGGAGAACTGGGCTCCAATTAAATTCACTGTGGCCACAGATGAAAATAAATTTAAATAATTAATTATGTTATAGCATTTAAATAAAATTATTCTGTTAACATAGCCTCACATTATACTAATTTTATTTTACACAGTGCTACATGAAAGAATAAAAGATAAGTTTTAGGATGGCTGAGGAACTTACATCTAGTAGCTACAAATTTTGATATCACATTACCAGCCCAAAATTGGAAAAAAATTTTTAAACACAATTGCTCCTATGTTGATATAATAAATAGTATTTTTCTAGAGGACAACAACCTATTTTCTGTTTGGTTTTAATCTGTTCACCTCTAAAATGTGAGAAGTGCTTATTATCAGTAGAGTTGTGGGCTGCATCTGTGTCTTGGGGGAAGTGTACATATGTGGTAGATTAAGAGACTTGCATAGCAATACCTAAAAGGGGACTACTGATAGAAATAGCCTTGCTGTGCCTTCCCTGAGTATTGAAAGCTACAAGTATCTTCTCTCTGTTTCATTTTCTTTTTCAAAAGGTTGAAGGTAGACATTTTGTTGTGTAAGTGCAGGGTTCAAATATCTTGTGTAATCTGGGTTACTTTGTTCAAGTATCTTGGGTAGTGTCTGGGTTACTTTTCTCTACTTGCTGAGAGGAAATAACCAATGCCCCAAAATAAGAAAAGCAAGGTTTATTTAGCTCACAGTTTATGGACCTTCAGTCCATAATCAGCTGGCTCCAAGTCAGAATGGCGTGGCAGAGAGCAACAGTTCAAGGTGGCAGGAGATAAAAGGAAACAGGAGCAAAGGGCAGGAAACAAGGCTCTTTTCCTCTCTTATATTGTACGTAGGCTACCACCCCCCCACATACCCATGTTGAGTATAGCACTTGCACAATCTCCTGCCCTTTTCTTGCACAGGATGAGGATATTTACAAAGTGAGGACCCTGGCTCTCTGCTGAGTTATTTAGTTAAATCTCTAAATTTCTCAAGTTGACACACTGTATCAACCAATACAGTGCTATAGCTTTTATCTAGATGTCTCTCCAAAGCTCCAAGTAAGTGCACAGAAGTGGGGCTTTTTGGATCTGGCTGAATCAGGGGTGTGTGATATTGGGATTGAGGGTGTGTGGTAAAATTAGTCCCCTGAAAGGGCTGGCCAGATAGCTCAGCAGATTAAAGCACCAGCTTAGGCAGACACAGGGACTGGGGTTTGATCCCCAGCATGCTGTGCAGGCTCCACCCCTGAGGCATGATGAGAAGGTGATTGAGACTGGGCATGGTGGCATGCACCTGTAATCCCAGCACTTGGGAGGCTGAAAACAGGAGGATCACTACAAGTCTGATCTACACAGTGAGACCTTGTGGACTCTGTACTAAATACATTAAAAAAAAAAAAAAAACTGTCTACTGATTGGCATTAACATAGTTCTGGGTGT
Source organism: Ctenomys sociabilis (assembly GCA_004027165.1). Classification (NCBI taxonomy): domain Eukaryota; kingdom Metazoa; phylum Chordata; class Mammalia; order Rodentia; family Ctenomyidae; genus Ctenomys; species Ctenomys sociabilis. The sequence continues at coordinate 17,018 of PVKA01003584.1, forward strand.
GACTAAAAAACTAAATTTATTTACCTAAAGATGGAACCCCTTTCTGGAGGTGGGTGGAACAAACATAAAGAATTATGGCCTGAAAGGAATAAAAGAGAAAGGCAGGCTTTCACACCCATGGACTATTTCTCCTTTGCTATGCTCCTCTGCCATGCTGCCTTTCCATGGAGCCAGGAGACTATTGCTGAAATCTCTACCCACTGTGAGCCAGAATAAACTTTTCCTCTTTTAACTTTGCGGGTCAGGTATTTTGTTTCAGCAGTGAAGATTATGCCACGCCATTCTAACTTGGAGCCAGCTGATTATGGACTGAAGCTCCATAAACAGATTGTAACTAAGACAGATAGAGGTTGGCAATTTTGATTATGCTAGCGGACACTTGACTCCTGAACATTTTTGTACACATTTTTAAGTGTTTAATTGTTTAGGGTTTGTACTTTTAGTTTCTTATTAATTTTACATTGAAAGCCATAGAATTTGCTATTTTAGGGCAAAATTAGGATCATAAGAAAGGAAACAATGAGTGCATCACTCAGAAAAGTTACAGATTTTCAAAATTAATTGTTAATTGACAACAAATTCTTGCTCAACATTTCCACCTGCTAGGTAATGTCAGAAACTCTAGATGTAAAACTGAGAACTCTTTCTGGACCTTATATACTTTCTATAAGGACTTTGTGATAGAGAAGAAACTGCCTTGCTGGTTAGAGTCACCTGATGCTCTGGACTGGAGTGTTCAAGGGACAATCAGGAATTGGAGCTCTAGGGATGCCAGTGGAAGATCTGTAGGGAAGATGGAGGTCTCTCACTTATTTTATAAGTAAGGAAACTATTACCAAAAGAGACTAGCTTTAATATCTGAGAGTATTCAAGTTAGTGGCAGTCTTTATTTCACTGGGTGACAAGTCCTATCTTTTTAGGATCTATAGTAATAGTTTGTGAAAATAAAGATATAATTTCAGGTCAGCATATTTTGTTTTACTTAATATTTTTTTCTATTTATAAATTATACATTTCCTTTTAGATCTTGCTTTGTATTAAATTCATGTTCTTAGGTAATTTTTCACCCATTGCATAGGATAAATTCTAACAGAAGGATTAATTCAACATTTTCAATAATGTATATGATTAGATGCCACAAATACCTGGATAAGTAGACATAGCATCAGAAAGGCTTTCTTGTCATACAATGCATCCTCTTATCACACAGCTACTGAATATGTCTTTCTAAATTCTATTTTCCAAACTTGAGTTTAACCAATATCAACCAATATTTTCTTCTTACCTCATCTGATTTAGTTTTAAAAAATCAACTCCATCTATATTTATATCTTCAAGAAACAGGTCTCATTTTTTCCCAGATGGATATGTCTTACATCTAATGTGAGAGAGAAAATTCCAGTATCACCCCGATTGGGAGTTAGAATTAGCCCCTGATTATGCTAATAGAAGCCAAGAGGTTTTCAAAGCAAAAGAACTACCATAAATTATTCATAAACAGGTCTCTTTTGATGGTTTTGGTGTGTCCGGATTTTCCAGACCACAGAGAATATGTGATACGATATATGTGCGCTAAGTTGAAGATGTTATGGAGGGAAATGGGAATTGAAAATTAATTGGAATTTTGAAGAGCTGCATTTTTGCATTCCATGTAATCACTGGAGCTGTTGGGCAGGGACAAGACCTGTGACACTGCTGATGTGATGTGTCCTTAGTGGCTGCAGATATTTCAAAAGGTAGAAGCCAGTTTCTAATGACATTGAGCCAAGTTTCCAAGGGAAAGTGCTAACCAATGGCTTCTTTTCATACAGTTGTTGTACATGAGGCTCTAAATTTAATTTGAGTTACTAGCTACAGAACTGAACACTGTTTGAGCATCAGCATTGCTTGCATTTAGCTTTTATCCTCTTTTTTTTTTTTTTCCCTTTCTCTGTTTTCAGCTTCACTACCTTCCTATGGGTCTTCCTATTGCCCAACCCCACGAGTACCTCTATGTCTACTTGAATGGATTCCCTGCGATTTGGTGAGGTCACAGCTGCTGTGCTCTTGTTACACAGGTATTTTGTTGTGCCTATCAGTGTTTTTAAGTGTTTTATAATTCAATTTTTGTCATAATGGGTGCTGGTAGGCTTTAAAATATCTCCTGTTTGTCTGCTTGCACTTGTCTGATCTTTATAATTTAAACCAATTGCATCTACTCTGTTACATATTAATTTCTGTTTTCTGTAACTGTTTTATAGAAAAGAAGAAATTCTGGTCTTCAGTTTAAGTCTTCTGTGGTTCCTGAAACACACTTATTCTGCATTCTGGAGATGGGACTCATTCCCCTCCTCTGAGTATAAAGTCATGGATGAATCTTTGGTTACCCACCTTTGTTAACCCAAGGGTCCTTCCCTATCTTTGTGGTTTCTCTCATTAGGAAATATCTCTTCACTTTAATAGCTGATATAAAATCATCTCATTGGTGGTCTGCTGCATTTTGTCTTTGAAAATGACCGAAATTCAATTAGATTTTGTGTTTTCATTTAGTTGTATAATTTAGGAAAAAATTGGGAACAAGTTGAAAGTAATCAAATTTGAAAAAGACAAGTCTGATGTGAGCAAGAGATTCTAAGTCATGATGTGCTTAGAATTACGCAGATTTTTTGTCAATTATCTCAGTGTATTTATAGTTGGTCCTCAGATCTGTAAGTTCTACATCCATGAAATCAGCCAACCTCAGATGGAGAGTACTTTTAGCAATTGTATATTGAACATACAAACTTCCTTTTCTTAGTACTCCCTGAACAATTTAGTATACCAATTTTCACAGCATTTACATTATAATATATAAATAAGTCAACTAGAAGTGTTTTAAGTACTTGAGAGGATATGCAGAGTTATAGGCAAATACTGTGCTATATTATATAAGGAACTCAAATAACTGTGGGTTTTGGCATCCACGGGTGCCCTGAAATACTTCTACAGCAAACTAAATATTACTGTTTTTACTACTATCTCTTTCACAGTCAAAAGATTTGTGTCTAGATGAAGAATTATATAGTCATCAGCTACTAATACTACCACAAACCATATACAGAAGCACAACCATAAGCTAGAGTAAGCAACCAAAACACTTTCACTGAATTATGAATATAAAGATGCTCAACCTGATGTGAGTTACAGAAAACTTAGGCAACTACTTAGTTAAGGTATCACAGGCCTTGAATAATGGTGAGTGTGAAAATATTTGGCTTTAAACACTAGGTTAAATATATGTAAAAGGATGAGTCCCTCTCCCAACAAGACACACCTTGTCATGATGGAGTAAAAGACCATCAACAGTTGTGGCTCACTCTTATACTTCCTAGACAGAAGAATCACAGAGCAAATAAATTTTGACTCATTGGAACTTCCCCAGTCTTTAATATTCTGGTATAGCAGCACCAAAGAGGCCATGGCAAATACTGAATCATGTTTCAGAATCTTCTCATCAATTGTATCTATATTATATTATGCACAATTAATATGCTTAAGTTTTAAAGTGATAACCACAGAGACAATTTTTAAAAGTTACTAGGCACCTTAAGAAAAAGACAGAGAAGCAAAAAACACAACCATGAATTATCAGTCAAAAAGTCTACTGAGAGCAGAAAGCTGTGTTGGCAATTCAAGGTAGTCGACCTACACTGCTTTCGAGGTATGTTTGATAACATTTGTAACAAAACTAACGATTTGCTAAGCATTGTAGTGTACACCAACATAATACAAGTTCTTCTTTTTTCTTGTGGCTGGCTCAGCCCACCCTGGGGGCAGGGCTGGCATGGCATGTGGTGCCAGGAATCAAAGCACAGTCCCTGTACTTGCCTAAGCTTGCCTAAGCAGGTGCTTTACACTGCTGAGCCATCTTGCCAGCCTATAGTACAAGTTCTTGCTCCAGACTGGATTGCCTTTCTGGAGAAATCTTAAAAAACATTTTCTAGCATAGGATAAAATGCCTTTGGAGTAGTACAGAGTAAAAAGAAAAAAATAATTAAAAAAATAAGGAATGGCTGTGAAATTAATTAGAAGTATCTACTTCAAAAACTTGAGCAAGAATAGCTTTGGCTGTCAGTGAAGCACTGTAAAAGGATTCAGAATGAGCACTAGGCTGGCAGCAGAGGTCTGGAGGTGGGGCAGAGGAGAAATGGAGTAATGTGTGTAGGGCAGGACAGCAGAAAAGGCAGGGCCATGTAGCAGGATGCACACACCATGGCCTGATTTTCTGTCCTGTAGTTTTAATCAAAACTTATGTTTTCCTAAAACAATATGTTTTTGATGCAAAAGAGCTGTCAATTTCACTAGCAGGATGATTTTATCATATTGCTAGAAAAACTTAAGTGTTGAAAGTTGGAAGGCAACAGGTAGAGGTTATAAATTTTGTATTAATATGGTAATATGGAGTAGTAATTTGTGGGCTTTGGTATAATGTAATCTTTTAGTGAAAACAATTTAACTTTCTCATATGTATCTCAGAGGTTATATCCTGGTTTTATACTAACATCTTTTTAGGAAATGTATTTTCTGAATCTTGTTTATTTTGTTCAAGTAACTGCTTGGAGATAGCTAAAGACTATTGGATCTATAATTGCCACAAATAGTCTGATAACATTGTAAATTATGTTTTGAGAGATGTTAAAAGCAAGTTTTGTTGGAAATATGTTTGGACAATGACTTAATTGAATTTAATTTTTTCAAAACCAGTATTCATTTTAAACTGTTTAAGATGTGTGTTTTTGCTTCCTTTCCAAGTGTATTTCAGACTTTTATCAAACACAACAGCAAAATTTTAGTATATAATACAATTCTTTCACACTGGAAGAATACTGTCAATTTGCTAAGGCTGAGTTACTTGGACCTTCTCTGGAAAACTAAAATGACTATAGCTCTTTAAGGTCTTACAGGGCACTGAGTTTTGACTAGTCCAAAAATTTTGACAAGTTTGTATCCTCAGCTCTAAAATTTTTGCTCAGACATCATTAATCCTATCATGCTTGTTCAGTGCTGAAGGAATAGCAGTGGGGCTAATGCAATGAGACAGTCTTCTAGCAATGGACATGAGAGAACTGATGCTCTGAAATGCTAAAATTGAACTGAAAAGAAGAAATGTTGCTGATGCATATTGATGAAATGTCAAAAAGAAAGAATGAGGTGAGGGACAAATATCAAAAATAAAAACTGAAAATTGATGCATTTTATCTTTGCAACACAGAACCATTGAGGGACTATATATGACAAATACGTATTCCTACTGGCTTATTTATGAACTTAGGATAAGAGTTTTTAAGAAAAGTAAAGAATGTGAAAGATACATAATAGTCTTCTTAAATGCCATCGTAATACTGTATAAGGATTAATTTATTCCTTTGACCTTTTTGGTCTTGAAATCAATGAGACAACTGCCATGTCTTAACATGAGGTTTAGAAAAGTGGTTCTCAATTCTGTCATGCCTCCATCCCACTAGGCAACTTTGGAAAAATAGAGATTCCTGTCCTCTGCCTCCTGAAATTATTTCTTCAGTAGTCTTGGCAGGGTCAGGGAATTGATAACTCTTATCTGCTACAAGTAACTCTGATACACTGCCGAAGTAAAGAAATAATAGCTTATAATGAAAGAGACTGCAGTATCTTATGATCAAATAAGTATTTTGCTCGACTTTCTTTCTTTTTCAGCTTGTCTTTCCTTTAGAATTTTGATAGGGACCATAACAACATTTTATTGACTCACTATATCTAAAATCATACATTGATTTACTTACTGCACATATACGTAACCCACTGACACCTAGTGATAGATCCCCATCTGACATTTGATGATTTAGTCTTTCTGTTATTATTATTGCTCATTTTTTTGGAGACAGTATTATACAACAGGGAAAGCTCAAATATAATTACAGCCTTCCCTTGTCTGCACAATTCTTTATTAAATTTTTCTCAATATCATAGGATTTAACACATAATCCTTATTTTATACATGTTGTTTCAAATAATGAAAATAACCTAACTTAATAAAACTAATAAAACCTTGATACTCAATTGGATAGGAACAATGAAATCACAGGCCAATTTCATATAAAATTTTATATATAAAAATCCTTAATAAATATTATCTAACTGAATAAAGTATATATATGAACAAATGGTAGAATCAGATAGGATTTATCCCAAGGATTTTCTACGAGCTTAACATTTAAAAAGAAAACCTATGTAGTTGACGTAGTCTGTTTTTTTTCTTACTAAAACAAAAAACCTGTCCATGGTGGAAGTCCCACATTTGATGACAGCCTTCCTGACAGACCCCCAAGGCACTGCAGGACACCACATAGCAAGAGCCAGGGAGTGTGTGTGTCTCCCCTTATAAAGTGACCAGATGCCATCTTGGGGCTCTACCCTCTTGACTTCATCCAATCCTAATCAACTCCCATACACCCTTATCTGCATACCGTAACCAGATTAAATCCATCTCTCTTAATATTTGATTTAAGTTTTCAACTATGAGCCCTTGGGGACATAACAAAACCACATCCAAGCCATAGCAGTGTTCATAAAATAAGTAAACCGAGAAAATTTTCATTTGACTCCAAAAGAGGTGGAGAAAGCATCAGTACAAATTCAAATCCTCTGTCTCTGTCTCTGTGTGTCTATTTCTTCCCTAGCCACCCACCCCACATACAGTATAAAACTGGGAAGAAAAAGGAACCTCTTTTATAAATATATCTATCAAAATAAATTCTCTTACTTTGAAAGAAAAAATTTAGACCCAGTTCCTTTAGTATTAAATATTCTTGACAGCATATAAGAATTCTCACTATTTAATATATATTAGCAATATCCTGGAAAATTATATAAAAACCAGAAATAAAAGATACAAGAATTATTATGGAATAGAAACAAAGAATTATATCAAAAACAAGTTTAAATATATATATTGCAAGAGAGCTAATAGAGAATTTATAAAAACTTGCACAATTCCAGCCATGTGTGCTGGGACTACTGTAATTCCAGAATTATTGTCTGATTTTCTAACTGTCCTCATTATACTAAATACACATCATATAACAGGTAAAATACTAATTCACAGTTTTTACAAGCTGTATGATATAGCATATAGATGAAAAGTACAATACATTTGAAGTCCACTGATCTGAGTTTTATTGATTTCCCTTTGACTTAATGAGCTAGTGAGGATATCATTTTTGCCTAAAGCTTCTTTTCTGCTAAAGCAACTGTAGAATTTTGTTTTCAAGTTATAATGTGGTTTCACTAAGTCACTAAATCGCCCAGACTTCATTCGAATTTGTGATCTTCCTACCTCAGCTTCACAGAGTACTGACATTGTATGAGTGGGGCACCATGGCCAGTTAATACAGTGTGGAGGACTACCTGAACAGTTCTCCTTGAAAGAAGAGCAGTTGTCTCCATTTTGGGTGTGCCTGACTCTACTTCCATGCAATGATATGTTCTGAGCCGGCTAGGACTTTTCCTTAACGCTTCAATTGGTCATAAGCAATGCATATTGGTCTAGCCCAAGCGCTGATGGTAGTCTTTGAAGATGGCACAAGTGTTTTTCTGATAACCCACACCTGCAGCTCTTTAAGATGAGCCTGTGGAGACAGAATGATGAGCCAGTGTTCCACACTGTCAGCTGGGATCCCCTGGAGACAGAGACTACGACTTCTTGGGGCTTGAAAGATTACACATCAGAGCTGAAGCACCAGACCTCAAAACATTAGATACTGTAGCAACAGTATAACGCAAACTAACTTTTTTCCTACATATCCTTCTCTCTGCATATCACAGAGGTAAATACAGGCCTCCTCCTAGCCCAGCTCACAGTACTCACCTACTGCTGGCAATTCTCAGTCATTCATCCTCAAGTCACTACTCATTCATAACTGAATAAAACCTGGGTTCATCCCTGGGTTGAACATGACTGGACTTAGGAGCCCTGGGATACCCATAATTACAAAAATGTTTTAGTGTCTTCATTCTTGCTGTGGGTTGCACTGGAAGTGGTAGATTGGAATTAACTTGATGGGATTCCAGTAACATGGATTAAAAATATAAACTTCTTGGACAGAGATGGGAATCAGGAGGGGCTCCATACAGTACAGTAGTAGGCATTTTTAACATTTAAAAAATGTATTTCTTTTTGTAATAATCTTAAAAGTCAGTAACATCCACCATACGTGCACCACCAGCACTCTATCATCATAACCCAGAGGTCAACTACTTGCATAGATCTTTTAGGGCAGTAATTTTCAAGGTTAAGATAAAACATGGGATGTATCTTTCAGAAAATCTCATCAAAATGAAAAAAACAACAGTGTCAATATATTCTTTTGTAATGACCCAATGGGCTTTTTCAGTCTTTACAAAAATCTATACTATTATATTAAATTTATCAGTGAAAACACATTGTTTTATATTGTAAAGAAAATAAAAATAATAAGACATTATAATTGATACAGAATTTAAAGAAAATGATAGGAAAATACACATTCTTTGTAATCAATAATGATTCCAATTGATGAAACAGGACATTCAATGTATTTTACAAAAACACAACCTCTCTTCCCACACTATGATTCAAGATTTAATCTCGTTCTAAAATTCTTGAATAGGGTTCAATCCCTGGGCCTGTCCTGCCAGCCCCACCCCGGGGTGCACTGAAACTACAATTGAGACTGGGCATGGTGTCATGCTCCTGTAATCCCAGTGCTTGGGAGGCTGTAAACAGGTTGATCACTATGAGTCAGATCTAGTAGCGAGATCCTGAACACCCTGTAGACCCTTCCCTAAAATATATAAAAAAAAAAAAAAGCCTTAAAAAAATAAAATTCTTAAATGTTTCATGTCTTTTCATATGAAAAAGACAATGAAATCACTGGTCTGTTTCTTGTTTCCCACTTCTCCTCTGTTGAGGAAAATAAGAATGGAAGCTCCTCATCACTAAAATACTGGATTTTGTATAACTTATTAAGGCTATTTTTCCCCCAATTCAGATTATCTTTAAGATCACTGCTAGTACTAATAGCATTTACTCAGATCAGAGTTGATAGATTTTGTATAAAGGATCAAATAGTAGGTAACTTTATCAATCATAGATTCTCCCCTCAACTCTACCTTTTAGTATAAAAGGGGACATGGACAACAACTATGAAGAGGGCTGTATTCCAGTTCAGGTTTACTTATGAAAACAATTGGTAGGCTGTATTCAGTGAATGGTCCCATGTCAAAAGACCCAAGCCTGTTAGATGCAGTAAGCCCAGGATTGGGCTTACTGGACTCCTGGACAGATGTGTACTGTTTTGAAAGAACCCTGTGTTCTATGCTGAGTAAGGTATTTTCTTTCTTTCTTTCTTTCTTTCTTTCTTTCTTTCTTTCTTTCTTTCTTTCTTTTCTTTTTTTTTTTTTTTTTTTTTTTTTTTTTTTTTTTTTTTTTTTTTTTTTTTTTTTTTTTTTTTTTTTTTTTTTTTTTTTTTTTTTTTTTTTTTTTTTTTTTTGCATTACTGGGGGTTGAACTCAGCACCCTGCACTTGACAGGCAAGTGGGTATCTACTGAGCTATCTTCCTGGGCCTTTAAAAAAAATTATTTATTTATTTATTTATTGCAGAACTGGACATTGAACTCAGGCCTTGCACTTGCCAGGCAAGAGATTATTCTACTGAGTTATCTCCCAAGCGCCTGAGTAAGATTATTTTCAAATACCATAAATTTTTAGTTTTGTAAATGCACACTAGGCAGGTGTGTGTGTGAGTACAAATATGTCTATATGTTCTGAGTGTACTAATTAGATTTTGACATTTTTAGAAACAGCTCACATAAGCAGAATATAATATAAAAATAGACCTAGAAGTCCCAGTTTGAAAAATAATGCTATTGGTATGTTACCAATACTTTTATTTGTATACCTAGCATGATCTCTCCTGTCCAGCTTAAGAGAAATCCAAAAGTGACCTGATATAATGGCCACTTTAAATGCACTTGAGCCTACTGCCAAGTAGGCAGTGTGACATTATCTAGTGAAGATGTAATTTCATGGAAAAAATATCTTTCATGTTCTTAATATTCAAATGAGTGTTAAATAATTACACATCAGTTAAGCAAGTTTTCTTGTACCAGCCAATTTCCAAGTTGGTGTACAGCCCCTCTCCCTCTGTACAGAGCATAAATTAAACCCCACAATCTGAAACTCCTCAAATTAAAGTTAAAAATATATTTTCTATAAACTCCTTACACTTAAATTTCCCAAATGGGACATGACACAGGTGCTAATAATAGAACAAAATAACAAAGGTTTTCCATAACAAATGTTATTTGTCAAGGAAGTTGATTCCTTTTGAAAATGGGCCACAAGTAGAGTTTTTTAGCCAGGGCCTTTTTCTTCAGTGATCTTTCTAAAAACCTGTAAACTGTTCAGATAATGACAAATGACATTAAATGATATATATAGTAAAAATAGATTTCTGGCTGCCCATGTAGTAGTAATTACTCTGTAGAACAGAGGTGCCATTTTTCTTAATATGTAACATGGGCTTCATATTTATAGCCAGAAAATCATATAGAATTGATTTTAAGGGCATTATTAAGGACTGTAAAAAGTAAAGACTTTGGTAGCACATCTTTACCTTGCATAGAAATGGGACAAGCTACTTGGTTGTTTAGGAGACTAGGACGTGTGGTAAAAGTTCTAGTCAACAGGATAGAAAAGACTAGATGCCCAAGACTTTCTGTGTGCTGGACAAAATGTCTCCAAATGTATTTTTTTTTTTTTTTACATGATTGTTAAGGGAGTCAAGAAGCTTTGTATCTCAGAGTAGGTGAGAAACAGCCTTCTCTTAAGTGAAATGCTCTTTCTGACTACAAATAGAATGGCTCCTCCTTCTCAGCTTCTTCCTTCTCATCTTCGTTCACCACAAGAGGAGCAGTGCTTTTCATGTAGGGATCATGGTGGGAGGGATGGTGATGAGGAGCCAGTTCTGTGTGCAAAGGGTAACTGCTTCCAGTGCCTTCCACTGCTTAAGACACAGCTATGCTCTTTGATCAGCTACACTAAGTAAGGATACTATTTGCTTGCTACATGAAACTTTTTGTACCTGCAACAAGCCTATATCATGTGTGGCAAAAATAAATGGGCTATGTGTACTTACTACATGCCTCCTTCAGCTCACATTTCAGTTTCAAAAAGGAAAATTATCTACTTCATGTAAAATACCCTCATATCTTGCTCATGTGATTCCTATGGTAAGTTAAGCTTATACGTTTGGTTTCAATGTTTGAACATATTTAAGACTGATAGAATGCATAAAAATGTGATATATCATCATAGACAGGAAAATAAATGCATGTCATAAAAAAGTTGTTAATTATATACATAAAATAATAGCATTAGTAACAATAATTCTATAGTGTAATTACCTTCAGGAAAAATAAAGTGAGCACATCTGATCTTAAGACACTAGAGTACCACTAAGTAATTAACAGAATTGCTTGCTACTCTTTTGTTAACTGTAGAATCTAGGTTTTTTTTTTTTCCCAGAAACTTCAAAATTATCATGTTGTTTGGAAATGCTTAAAGTGTAACTTATTAGTGTATAGTGGCAAAGTTATAGTCTAAAATAATTTGGCCTCAATCCACCCTGAAAGAGAAATCCCAATTTTTTTTTTTTTTTTTTTTTCTGTGGTGGAACAAGGGCTTGGACTCAGGCCCCTTGCGCTTGCCAGGGAAGTGCTTATTCTACTGAGCCATCTCCCCAGAGCATTTTTTTATTTTTTGGCAGAACTGGGGATCGAACTCAGGCCCTTGCACTTTCTTATCTCACTGAGCCATCTCCCTGGACCCCCCATTTTTGAGTAATAACATCATCATCTACCAGTCCAAAAACCCTGAACTTTTCCTTTGCTGTGCATTTTTTTCCTTTCTTATCCCCAAACAATCCAAAGTTCCTATTGATGTTTCTAAGAAACACCCCCCAGTATATTCTTTCCAGGCATAATGCATACAAATTACAGGTCTGTCAAGGGCTCATGTTAGGCATGAAGTCTTGAGGTCTCCAGCTTGAGCAGATATCTTTTGCATTGTAACAGAAAATGCACCCCCTAACACCACCCCCACCTGCACTCCTACCCTCGGCCAGTATACTTCAGTTTCTTAGCTGCCCAGGTAATAGTTCTGTTGCTGTTCCAATTGTTTTGGTCTTCTAGAAAGGGCTGGTCATTATGATGCATAGCTGGTCACTATAATGAATACTGCAGGGCATTCTGCTGCTATAATTCTTGCTTCATACAAGCACTAGAAATCAGGTCTTGATATTCTGGAGATGATCCAAATCAGTAACCATTGGTGTAAGCTAAATCTGCTTTGGTGTTTTGTTTTTTTTTTGTTGTTGTTGTTCTTGTTGTTATGTATTTGGTACAGGGTCTCACTATACTACTCAGATTGATAGTGATCCTCCTGTTTTCTGCCTCTCCAGTGCTGGGATTATATGTCAACATGCCCAGCCTTAGTGGCCTGCTCAGGCATGCTCGGAGGGTGGGGCTGGCATACATGTGGTGTCAGGGATTGAAAATCCTCAAGTGTTGCTTCAGTTTGTCATTGGTAGGCTTGTAAAAAACATTTAGTGTGTCCTCATATCTGGCACTGTGCAACTTCTTGCTTGTTGCCAGAGTGAAAATAATCATGTACAGTAAAAAGTTTTAATCAATTCCAGACATCAAGGCAGTCAGGACAGCACAACTAACTAATGGTACTCACCAAAGAGCAAGTCCACACCTGCCTCAGAAAGTAGCAAGAATGATGAGATACATGTAATCAAAGGGCAATAGAGTACATTAAGTGGGATTGATAACCATGCGTCTTTTACTATAATAAACTTGGAGTTTTTAAAAATAAACATTCATTCTATGTTTATGAATATACCATGACACCTTTTCAATGTATTATCTCATGAGTGTGAGAACCTAGAAGAGAAATTAAAATCTAAAATGTACAACAGATACTACGAAAGGGAAAGAAATTATTCAATGGGACAGAAAACCTGGCAAGAGGAAAAGGACAAATGAAAGGGGGGGGAAGATATATTTAAGTATATATGCAGAATGGTTTGGATAATTATACTGCTAATTTCTGCTGGTCTTTTGAAACGAGCAGTTTAATGCTTAAAATTTTTGTTTTTATGGTTTTTGTTTATGGTGGAAGTAGGGACTGAACTCAGACCCTCATGCTTGCCAGGCAAGCGCTTATCCTACTGAACTATATTATTTTTTCTTTTGAATTTCTTACAATTTTTTGTTATTGTTTTGTTCTTGTTTTAATTTTTCTTTAAACCAACCTTGCATGTTTATATTTGGTGACCTGAACAACTTATTTGAAGATAACACTGTGTAATACAGCAGCCATTGTTATTATTTTGTTTAGTTAAATTTTGTATCATTTCTAATGCTATTTTTTTGCTATGTCTATTATGTATTATTTAAATTTAAAAAAATTAAAAGTATAACCCTCATTAAATTTTGATTACGATTTGGAAATTTTTTTAAAGCATTTTACTTACCCTGAAATGAGCACATGTGTCTCTTGGCCTTGGCATTTCTCCCAGATGCTCCAACACATAGGCTAACAAGGTGGATGGTAGGTGTGTGCACTACCCTCCTCTAACAGGGCCTGTGGCCCTAAATTGGTGGCTTGAGTCTAAGTTGGATATGACACAACAAGAGTTGTTTTAGTGGGGGTATTTCAAAGTCTTGGCAATGTTAAATAATAACCCTCTTTATAAGGGCAATGAGAGTGGATGCAACACAGAGAAGATTAAAGGACAATTTAATTTCAGAGCTTATTAACTCTTAGTCAAAAAGCCTTGAGTCAGGCATATTGGGGTCTGCTTGAGTACATGGTGGTTCATGTTGACCTTCTGTGAGTAGGAACATCCCTCAAATGTGCAAGCAGGGACATCCACAAGGTGAAGCAGAGAAAAGGAGCACAGTGGTGCTGTTTCCTGTTTGACTGCAACTTTGCTCTTTGCTCCCCTGTGCACTAGCAAGACTCAGCATAACAGAAGGTTGCAACACAAATAAATGAATAAGTGCAAGAAAAGAAGGAGCAATTAATGAACAGACCATACATCAAGAGAATGAGAATCTCAAGAGTACAAACTCCCAGAAGCTCCTTTAGTGCCATGCTAATGTAGAGTAGAGGAGAAATCTAGATCCCTGTTTGCTATTTCGGTTTGCAAAACTCCATCACATTTTCAGGTCAGTTTGATTGGAAAAGGAGAGTGTACATATATGATCATGAGGTCAAGCCACAGTGGGAGGCTTAACCCTTAGAAATAGAGAGCTTGGAGGGGCCATGGAGATAGCTCTGTGGTATAAGCACCTGTATGGTAAGTGCAAGGACCTGAGTTCAATCCCCAATACACACACACACACACACACACACACACACACACACAAATAGAGCTTGGAAGTAGCTTCCCTTCTAAACATAAGTAGCCTGAGAAACACAGCAGCAACATAAACCATCAACCCCTAGAATGTTCCAAAAGAGCTCCTTCATTGTGATTTCTTCAGCAGAGGATGGTGGTCAGGGATGTTCATGGACACAGTCATACAGAGATAATCAGGGTACAAAACATATGTAGGGTACACGTCAGTGGGCCTGTCAGATAGCTCAGCAGATTAAAGTGCATGCTTGGGCAGGCTCAGAGGGGTTTGAGCCTCAGCATGCAGTGCCAGCATTGCTCCCAGGGCACACTGAGATGGTGACTGAGACTGGGCATGGTGGTGCGTGCCTGTAATCCCAGTGCTTGGGAGGCTGAAAACAGGAGGAACATTATGAGTCTGATCTGTATAGCGAGTCCCTGTAGACCCTGTACTAAGTACATTTAAAAAAGTACCTGTCAGTTAAGTGGACCTTCCCAAACTCTGCACATTATTTCAAAAACTGACTTTGACCTAAATGTGAAGGCCAAGAAGAATCAAGGTGCTTTTATCCTCATACTATCAATAAAGTATCTCAATAAAAGCAAAAACCTTAATAACATAAAAAGGATTGAGAATGTAAATTGAAAATAGTTCTCTTGCAAGCATGCCATCTATTTTTGTGATGTTGTTTTCTATAACAAATTTATCTCCCTTCAAATCTAATTTTTAAAACATGCAATGATATAAAAGATTTTGCCATGAGACTTGAAAAAGAAATACTTGACTGATACAGACTTTTTTTCCCCTCTGTACCAGTAATATTTGTCAGCTTTTTTAAAAAGGAAAAAAAATGTATTGTGGTTCAGTTTTTTTTTTTTTTTTTTTTTTTTTAAGCTTGTTTGTTTAATTGAACAATCTGCTCGGACTGATAAATGTTCAGAGAAAAAAATCTGAAATTTTACTTATTTTTTAACAAGTGCACAATGTAACAGTCTTTTTCTGCAAAAATGAATTCAGGAAAATTTAGCTGTGTGGCTTTTCAAAATTGAGCATGGTATTTCTTGGAAGGGACAAGAAAGATGGTCTGTATGTGACAACTGCTCCATAAACAACAGCACCCTATTTCAGGGCAAGAGGCTCAAGGTGGCAATCTTTATGTCCACTATCCTCCTTTGGGAAAGCTACAAGAGAGGCATTGGGCCAAGGAGAAGAATCTCAGTGAAACTGTACACTAATACCTTCTACTCGACTACCAGGACAGGGTGCAGGAAAGTTATGACAAGAACAGGGGGCAGCTATCAGGACCCAAAACTTCAGGAAGAAGCTCAGCCTGGGAAAGAACTTTTTGGCTTTAGCTCTAGGACCTGGTTCTGTCCAGAGAGGAGGACAAGACATAAGAGAGTAGTTAATTGGCAATCACAGTGGGCTGGCACGACTGCTGAGCGGAGACAGCCTGAGTGGTAATGGGTCCGCAGCGAGCAATGGCCTGACACCATGAGTCTTGATATTGATGTAGGTCTAAACCACACATAGGTTGAGCATCTAGAAAGGATGTACATTTTTATATTCAGTATTCATTGTTCTAAATGTTTGCTCCTATTCTATATTATGGGGTGATTTTCTACTTTTTAAACCAAGAGGAAACAATCTTGAAAACATTTTTTTTTCCTGATGTAGTATTTTGAATCTTTCTGTAACACATTGTCTCAGCTACTCTTCTCTCCTTAGTGGGACAAATACCCAACACTCAAAATGAGGGAAGGAATGGTTTATTTAGCTCACAGTTACTGGAGGTTTCAGTCCATACTCAAATGGCTCCAAGCCAGAGCAGCACATGGCAGAGAATAACCTTTCATGCTGGCTACAAAGAGTAAGACAAAAAATGGAGAAGCAGTGGCAACAGTGGCAATGGAGAGCAAGTCTGTCTCTCTTAAGTTTCATTTAGGCTATCCATCTAGGCTGGGGGCCAGTGGATCATGAGTTAACTCTGGAAGTCCACACCATGACTACATGAAGCTTTATGGGGGGATAACTAGATACAAACCATAACACATGTCTAGGAACGTTACACTGGTAAATACTTCAAAGTTCTTAGAAATTCTTTAGAATATGAGGGACATAGTTTCCTCACAATTATTTACTCTTTTTTTTATATGTATTTAGTATAGGGACTATAGGGTTTCACTACACAGATCAGACTCATAGTAATCCTCTTGTTTTCAGCCTTCCAAGCCCTGGGATTACAGGCGCATGCCATCATACCTAGTGTCTGTCACTATCTCAGTTTGTCCCGGGGGCCAGAATGTCATTCAGGGGATCTAATCCCGGTCTATGCTTCTGCAGAAGCAGGTGCTTTAATCCACTCAGCTATCTGGCTGGCCCAATTCACTCTTTGTTGATACAACTTCTTCTTCTTCTTTTTTTTTTTTTTTTTTTTGAGTAGGAAGAATTTATTGAGAGAAAGTTTCTGTCTGACAGGGACAGAAGGTGGCTCAAAATAGGGCTGCCCACCAACTGTGCTTCTCAAGACTGTTTTATTGAGCGACACTATGAGGTAAGGCAGGCTTAAGGTGAGACATAACTATAATGAATTGATAAGATTACAAGTACAGTTGCTTAGGTAATATTGATCCAATGACAAATCACAGGATGGGTGTGAGGTAGGATAAAACTATGATCAATCAATAAGATAACAGGTACAGTCACTAGAGTAATACTAAGTGGGGAAACAAGTCACATAGCTAGTGCACAAGGGCAGACAAAGACTTTCCTGGAAGCTGGGATTAGGAGGTTTGGATCTCCACCCCAAGGTGACTGATGCCTACTTAGAATTCAATCACGTATGCTCATATAACTTCATCTTCAGGCACTGAAAAACAGAATTTCATGCAATTTTTACATATCACAAAGTGCTCATCTTTTAAAATTTTTAATAATCTTTTAATAATATACAACACATTCTCAGCCCAGGAACAGTACAACAATGAATGCTTAGCCACACTTGGCTGAAGCAGCATAGTATTCTGACCTCTTATCCAACCCAGTCACAGAAACTGAGAGACTGTATCTAAACATATGAAAAGGTGATGCTGAGAATAAAACTAAAAGTGCTGATGGGGACGTTGATTTAGGTTAACTATATAAGCTGTTAGCTGTGTGACTTTTAAAGAGCTGCCTGCCATTGTAATGAGAGACACAAGCTAAAGCCAAGAACACCAACAGTTTAGTAAGTTCTATTAAAAAAAAATCTCTTAATTTCTTTAATCCTAGCTTTTCACTTATAAATGAAATAGATTTTAAATTTTCTAAGATCATTTTTGTTGTTAACATTATCCTGTCCTCACTTATAACTGATCCTTTCTTGTTTATTATTGTTTCACTTATGCACAATTATAAGAAGCAAAATCTTGAGAGAGGAGATACTGCTGCAATAGAAAAAGAATATTTGGCTCTATATTTGTTTGTAAGCACTGTGCATTCACAGAAAAGCATACACTTTAAACCTGTCCATGATTTGTGGCATATCATCATTGAGCATACATTTTGAAAAAAAACTAAGAAATATAAAGTCAAAGTAAAATATAAATTATGCAGCAGAGAAGTCCAATTACGAAGAGGGGAAAAAAAGAGTTGGCTGCATGCAGCCTATTTCTTGCTGTCATCAAGAGTACTTGGCAGGATTTGGCCCTTGCTACAGGCCCAAGACTGCTGCTGATTTAGACTTTAATGGCTGATGTGCTGCACTTACAGCATAATATAATTACAATCACATTTTTTTAAAGTTTACTATCTTGCATTCACATACCCTATAAATGGTCCATAAATAATAATGGGGAGTTCACTGGGACTGAACCGCATTTTTCCATTTTTCTAAAGTAGAACATGAAACAAAACAGAACATTAAAAAACAGGAGAAAGGAGGTAGCCCACATATAGCCACTTGTACCAGCACTTGTGCTACATGTGCTGACAAAATCCAAGAAGCTAACCTGATGTTCTTTACTATAACTGTTTTGTGTTTTAAGTAGGATGTGCCCCAAATCAGATGTATTCCCTGAGAGTCGCCCTAACTCTGCTTCAAACCAGAATTTCTTGGTGCTCTTCTCACAACCACTGACGGGCCTTCCATGCTCAGAGTGCCGGTGGCACCGCAACACCTTCCATTTGCTATCCTGTTACCAGAACCCAGCCTTTGAAAGGGCTCCTCCACCATCTTTTCCCTTTGGCTTTCCTGCTAGCTCACCTGCTTTCTGTTTGTTTATTTGGTTTTTTTGCAGGGAAGACCAGAGTCTGACATGTAGAAGAAAAGGAAATTTCTGAGTCTGGGAGGAATCAAAGTGATTCTTAAATGGTTTGAAGCCAGGACAACCCAGCTGTAAGAGGAAGATGCCTACAAAGGCTTAATTCTGCCAACTGATTTAAGTCTGTTTTATAATATCATTTCTTCCTTTTTATTCAGTCAATAAACAAATACACCATAAACATTTATTATGTTCAAGCAAAACAACTAGCTAAGGAGTGTGACTGAAAAACAGGGTGCTTGGTTAACTTTTTAAATACAAATTTCTGAAAAAAGTCACATTTCCACTAATAACTCTCAAAATATTTCCCTTCATTTCAAGCATACTTACCCCATCCTTCTTGCCACTTCTGTAACAGTACTAGAAGTGCCTTTTTGTGAGTGTCTTTTGTGGTTGCCCCAATAACCTGAATGGGTTCAAAACATTTACTTTTTAAGGTCCTCTTGACTTTGGGGAAGAGCCCTGCATGGTGCGAGCCCCGGTGTGTAAGGTGGGTGAGGATGGCACTGTGCAGTGGCATTTACCTCAGTTTTGATTGCACCTCATAAAGACACTCATGAGAGGGAACTTCCGGAGCTGTTTCAAACGCTGGTAAAAATGATAGGATAAGTGTGTGGAACCAAGAGGAGTATTTCAAGGGGAAGGGAGGTTAATGGAAATTTGACTTTTACTGTAATTAAAAAAAATTAAACAGTCATTGTATATTCCAAACAGATCTTGTATACGCTGCGGTGTGGTGAGAAGATAAATATATTCTTATATTAAGATATTAGATTTTCAGTGGAACATCCATCTCTGATAAAACATAAAAATGGGGGATATAAATAAAGGACTGTTTTGTTGTGAAAAAAAAAATATATGTATATACAAGACAGTTAGAATAGGTATACAGCTACTTTCTCCTAGTCCAATGAGAAGAAAGGTTTGCACTACTATTGTTCAGACAAGATATCATGTCTACATCTTGTCTTCTGAATAATTACTAGGAAAACAACAATACGCAGTGTATTAATTATTGTAACTGTCCTACTAACCTGTTTTGAAACTGTTTCATTGCTATCTTATCTTTTTTCCCATTAAAATGAATTTTAAAAAGATATTGGCTTTTTCTCAAGGAGCTCACAATTTGGGAAGACAAACGGCACAAGGAAGCATGTGAAGCAAAATATTCCCCGCAGCTCGGCAATGCTTCATTGCCAGAGACATAGATTTTAAGTGCCACAGGTCACAAAGAAGAACAGATGCTGAGTTCTAGCACCTAGAACCTTACACAGATATAGGAATGTGAGGGAACTAGGTCAGTATTAGGCTACTCAAAACAAAAACTGGATGAATCTTGCCATAGTAGCATCTTCTACATTCCCAAATCAAACATACTTCACATAATTATCTCATGTTCTTTTGTTTTCAGAATTATTTATGCTACTATTTCTTTTCATTGGCATGAATCAGAATTGCCAATATAAGTTTAGCATACTGTATTTACTCCTCAAACAAAAAAAGAACATTTTAAATGTTTCATGATCAGGGGACAATCAATATTTCATATTAATTACAGAGAAAAGATATCTGTAGAGCTATTTAAAAATCCTGTTGGCCTGTGAAGGAAAGACAGTAAGAAATAAATGATGAATTATTAAATTATAGTGATTAATTATTGATAGGATATTTGTGCCAGGGACAGTGCTAAATGTTTTCATGGACTTCTTTAATTCTCACAGTGAACACTAGTGAAAGGTCTCATTAAAGAGGATGATTTTAGAGGTAATTAGAGAATCCTGGAGAGTTTGTCTGGGAATCATGGAGTACTTTTTAAACAAGGCTGAATTTAGGGCTCAGGCAATCCGTCACTGTGAAAAGTCAGAAGATAATAGCAGAAGAGAGAAAGGAGAAAAGGAGAAGGGGGCAGGGGCGATACTGGCTGTAGAGAAACTGAACTACATGGTCAGAGAGAAAGAAATAAATTTCACATTAAAAAATCTCCACAGCCCACTGCATGGTCCAAAGCCAAGAAAAAGGTGCATCATTTCAACGAACCCATAATCACCCATGGTGCCTCAGCTCCCTCAGGTTACCACAAGACAGAGACAGAAGCAGAGAGTAGGAGTAAGGCAGGAACAAATTAACAGTCTGACACAAACAACTGAATCGTGCATGTTCACCCGCTGCCTAGGACACAAGAGACATGCTTGAAGTCCTTTTCATGGTTTTTGTTGCCTTCTCCCTGGCAGGCTGAGAGCTGATGAGAGGCCCTGCAGTACCTGATTCAGGTCCAGATTTTCCCAACACCCTGTGCACAACATTTATAGGCAAGACCAGAAGAGAGAGCATGAAAGAGAGCAACTAAGAAAGTTGCCTTTCCCCTCCTGAAGGCCATCACACTTGAGGGAAAAGGACAACATCCCCCCCCCCCCATACTTTATCAACAAGAAAACCATTCTGGATCCTCAGACGAAGCTCAGATGCAAGAGCCCTGCTGGAGAAGGACAATACATCTTGTTTTTAATGATGACTAAAGGGAAAACAGAAAAGAGACAGCTTACTTGTTTAAAACAGGAACTATATCCTGGTCTTAGGGTACAGAATAAGAGAACAGTTTTAGAATGATTCCATCAGATTATATCAATGAGAAATAGGTGTGGTTTGCAAAAATGTCAGTGTGTGGTAGCAGAGGTAAATGCAGAGAGCCAGGGGCTTTGTGTAATGATCATTACTTTCAGAAACTTCCCCCCTTTAACTATTATTTATAGTTTAAATATGTACAGGTCATTTTATTTTATTCTTTAAGTAAGATAGGAGTTCTCCTGAAAAATACTTTAATTTTTTATAGTTTATCAAAGAATATAATTATCTGATGTCATTAGAGGTATGGTCATCTTGCAGTGAGATGGTCCTAAAGCTCTCTGACAGAATAACCACCTGGAACCTTTGGTGCAGACATAAGAAACACAGAAACACAGATCTGACTTTGTGTTAATACGGTTCTGTTCCGAAATGACCTTCAGAGAGGAAGCCATGTGACCACCATTTTAGCCATTTTAAAGCAAACACATACACACTTAAAAGGAAGGGTGTAGGTTTTCATACACTGCAGCATGCTCATTTCAAGGTACAGTACTGCACTACACTGTAAAAAGTACCATAAAAGCACTTGGCTTTACAACACTACACTCATACAAAAGGAAGATTGGATATTTCCAGTGATCAAATCATTTTGAGGCCTGGAGAATGATATGGGCCTAAGTTCTTCTCCTTGTAGTTTATAGCAGGAAGCTCCCTGTACAGATTTTGAAATAAAAAGTATGTACATCTGAAGGCATTTGGGGAAAGCCATAAACAGTTTAAAGTGTATGTCCAGTCTTTTTCTCCTGTGGATAGAGGCAGGAAATCTTTTCTGGCCTGCATGCCTGAGTGTATTTCCTGCTAGTGCAATCCAGGTTCTGAATACTTAGTATCTCAGTTCCATAAAGCTTTACCTCTGTCTCCGCATGGGGCTCACACTGGCATGAGGGAAGAGAGGACTTGGGTGTTCACAGATTCTCTTCTGTGTGCAGAGACTTAGTAACCCTTCAGGAAATTTCTCATTTTGTTTTCACAGAAATACACAAAAGATATATCTTCTTCGTGATGTAATCAAATGCCTCAGTGACCATTCAGTGAAAGGCTGTTGTATATGATACTCAAAACAGAGGCACACTGGCCCTCTTGGGCTACATTGCAGGGTGGAAGTGATCATAAATACATGGATGAACAAATGTAGAAGCTGATGTCATGGCATGAGTCCATGAGGAGCTGGGCAGTGCAGCCAAGCAACAAAGCACATCAGTGAGGGGAGCGGCATGTAGCGAGGCACTTTGTATAGAGAGCACACAGGAGCTGCCCTCTTAAGCAGCCTTGAAACCCTGAGACGATGGGTTACTCTGAGTGGTTCACTTCCCAAAGTCTGCTAATGCATTTGTAGGCATTTGAATATGTGCATACTAAAAACTGAGTAGAATGACATGCCTCTAGGGACTATGTTAGACCTTTGTATCCCTTCATTTTCACATTGGTACCCTTTACCAAGCAGCAAATCTCTTTATGAACTACTCTCTCCCTTGGTCCACGATACATTTATACAATAAACCCAAGCCCACTGTCCTTAAATCTCTCTGGGCTCTCACCAACATCACAAGGCAAATCTGACACTCAGAGTCTTGAGCATGGTACATTCTGATCCACAGTGTGCCAGGGTACTATCTGATCCATAAAGTGTTCTGCTCTATGGCCCTGTACCATCAGCAATCAGTTGCATTTCACCTAGGCCAGCTCCCCGTGTTGGCCTCAGTTTCCCTGGTTCATTCCCTCATCTTTTCCTTGTAGTCTCCCACACATGAGATTGTGCACACAAAAGTGTACCAGAATTTTACTCTCTGGCTCAGGGTCTGCTCCTTGTCAGACCCTGATACTGTGTCCCGGACTACCCAGCCCTTGGCAGCAGGCAGTCAGTTTCCATTTTCTGTCCTTTGTGGTGTCTCAAATAGAATAATTCTCCTGAGGGTTAACAAGACACTATCACAAGTTTCGGTCAAACTGTGAACTGATAGCTATAAAGAAATACAGTAATTGCTTTTTAAAAAATCCCTATATGTGAGCTAGTATGCTGTAACTTCCAGGGAAAATAGGATGGTCACTATGTTAGGGAGAGAGAACAATGAGCTCTGGAAATAGTGATCAATAAAATAAATCAACTTTAAACTCAGAATGAAATAAAAGTAACTTGTAAATTAATTCTGCACTGACTGCCCAAAACTTCTAACCCTAATCCCAATCTCATTTAGTATTTGATCTCTATTTTTGTAATATCACAAGAATCGTGGGGTTTAAATATCTGGAATTCTTCCCAGACCAGCCACTCTAGATCCTTCGCTATAGAAACCCTCTCCCCCCTCAAAAACTCTCCTTCTCTCCTCATGTTTGGAATGGTTTCATCTTAAATTAGACACCTTCAGGACATCATAAAATTTTAGGAAACATAACACAAAACATACAGTCTTGAGAGAGAATCAGAAGCTCAGGAGCGTCTCAACTGTACATGAGAAATTCTGAGCTAAATCATTTAATTAACATCTACCTCATTTTAAAAATGAATCTCACATGAGAAGAATTGAAATCCCCTTCATAGAAAGAACAGTTTTATACTGCCAACAATGAAATAAAACTAGTCTGCTGACTGACATGTTTGGTCTTAGGAGGGATGGCACTAAAAAACAAGTCCCAGACATGTTAACTGGAAGAAAGACAGCCTCTGTAATAAATGGTGCTCTGAATGCTGAAGACTAAAACTAGACCCATGTCTATCACCATGCACTGAACTAAAGTCAAAATGCAGCAAAATCTAAATATTAAAAGAGAAACAGTAATTCTAGTGTGAGAAAAAGTAGGTAGAAATCTTGAAGACATAGTTGTAGGTAGAGCTCATGAACAAAACCCAAACAGCACAGGAAAAGCTTCAAAGAATCAACAATTGGAATCTCATCTTATTAAAAGGGCTTTGCACAGCAAAAGAAATCAATGAAGTTAAAGGACAATCATAGAGTGGGGGAAAAAAATTTAAGCAATTGTCCCTAAGACAAAAGACCTCTCTAGAATATATACAGAATTGAAAAAAATCAGGCCACCCAAATTCAAAGACTTAATTAAAAAATGGGCATCTGATATGATTATATGCTTCTTAGATGAAGAAATATAAATGTCAAATAAATATGTGAAAAAAATGTTGAACATCACTGGTCATTCAAGAGATTGATGTGAGATAAAATAACACACAAATTTTTATCTAACTCCAGAAATAATGACTATCATCAAATAGACAACGAATAACAAATGCTGGAGGTGCTATAGGGAAAAAGAACCCTACTCCATTATTGGCAGTATAGACTGGTAGAGCCACTGTGGAAATCAGAGTGGAGATTCCTCAGAAAACTAGGATTGGAGGGCCTATTCCACTCAGCTTTTCCTCTTCTGGGTATGAAGAATTGAAAACATTATGTCACAGTGATATATGTTCACCCATGTTTATAGCAGTACAAATTGTAATAGCTAAATCTTGGAAACAACCCAAATAATGGTATTTTTATGTGATGGAATACTACTCAGTGATAAAGAAGGATAAACTTGAGACTTTTATAGGTAAATAGGTGTAACTTAAGACCATACTCATAAGTGAAATAAATTAGCTTCACATGTGTAAACATTGAATTGTCTCCCTGGTGTAAGAAACTGAAAGAGTTAATAAGTTCTAAATGTATAATATATATTATGAAATGGGAAGAAATTGTTCAAAAGGAAAAAGGAACTAGGATGGGTGAAAGAGAAAAGGACATCAGGGAAAAGGGGAAAAATGCAAGTCAGGTATACTATTACGGTCTTAGTTCATTAAAAAGAAACGTTTATGCTAAATTTATTGGAAAAAATTTTATGTGCATGTATTTACAACACATATTTGTAACTGAGCAACTACTTTCAAGATAACATCTAATGCATTAACTCCTGTTTTTCTATTATTATTATCATTATTGTTATTATTTTTTTTGCGGTACCAGGGATTAAATTCAGGACCCTGCTTATTCTATTGAGCTATCTCCCCCGACCCTCTCCTACTATCTTATTATGAAATTTTGTTGTTCCTTTTTGCCACAAAAAAAAAAAATCCCAAAGCAATCCTTGTCAATAAAGGTCCTTACCTCTCTAAACCCTTTTCCATATTTCCCCACTGTCTACTACTAGTTTTTTCATAGACCTCACTTTCCTCTAAGCTTACAAAAGGACCTAGGGGCCTTTTCATTATTTTGCATACTTAACCAATGCTGAAAGACTTTAAAAAAAAGATCTATTTTCTTTATAAACACATTCTCATCAGCATCCAGCTGACTACTGGAGCAGGAGCACTGCTTACTGCCATCGCTACACCAATAAGCAATATCCAGTCCTCCTTGAAAACATCCTCTTGCTTCAATGGGGATGAGATGAGAGACTCTTGCATGTCTTTCAATATATGAAGAGCTGTGATGATTTTTCCTAGTGCCTCAATGCCATGGGTGTTACTGCCACCATTCACCTGCCTGCTGAGAAGGGATACACCTGTGTTGACCAATGAGTAAGTGGAATGACAGCAGCACAAGTCCAGTCCCACATTTTGTGACACCTGTTAGTGACATATCACTCACAGCACCTAAGCCTTGGAATAATGTTACGAGTTATTCACCATATAACACTGTTTAACCAGGAACCGTATCTCTGCCCAGCGCTGTGTAATCTAAGCCTTGTATCCTCTGTCAGTGATGGAATATCAAAAAGAAAGGCAATCTAGAGGTGTGCTGGATTTACATGGCTTACAGCTGTTGCTTCTCCTGCCTTAGAGATTGCCAAACAAATTGAAATGGCTTAAAAACACATTTTCTCTCTTTTAAATACCTCACAGATCATATACCCAAGAAGCCAGCCTCACTGGAGAGTTGCATAAAGGATAAACATGTATTTTATTTACCCGTATTAGTATTTCCATTGCTAGTTCCTTTTTTGGTACCAGATATCCAACTCAGGGCCTCACACTAGCCAGACAGACGCTGTGCCCTGAGCTACATCCCAGACCCACGTATTGTTAATGCTGAATGTATTTGAGATATTCTCATTCTTTTTTTCTTTTCTTTTTTTTTCTTTCTTCCTTTTTTTTTTCAGTACCTGGAATTGAACTTGGGACCTTGCTTTTGCCAAGCAGGTGCTTATGCCACTGAGCTATATCCCTGGCCAGACATTCTCATTTTTGTACTGTTCTGAATGATGTCTTTGTGGATAATCTTCTGCTATGTGAAGATACAGTTTCATTACATTTGGGTATGAAAATATGAGCAGAATTTGAAATCATAGGTATATATCTATTCAGGTTGGTAGATACAAGAATTGTTTTAATTATTAATTACTATTTCCATCAGCCATAAAGCATTTCAGAGTTGTAATAGCTCTACATCCCCATCAACACTTGGTATTTTCTCTGTGTTAGCCAAATATGTCTTTGAAGTACAGATTTATATACTGCACTACATACTTCAAAATCCATAAAACTGTATTTTTCAAAATAATTTCACATCATTTGGCCAAGGTAGGAAATCCTGCTAATTAATTGAGCTATTTTGCAAAAGGCAAAAATAATAATGATGGTGATAATGTTATTATTGTAAGAACTCTAGTGTGAGCGGAAACCCTGAGAATATGGAGGCTATGTCATCAAAGCGTCCAGGAGGACAAGCAAGTAACAGCAAAGCAGGCAATGTGGTAAGGACAGAGATTTCACACAGTCTTTCTGACATTTCCATGAAAAAGGTCAATTTTCTCTGCACTAGTAAGACAGAAGGACTCATAAAGGAGAATAATGTGTTTTCTTTTAAACTTATAAAATCAAATCTCTGAAAATCTGAAAACATATTTTGAGAATTGTCATTACTGAATACTTTTTATTTTAAGAATTCTAATTTTTATTTTAGATAATCAAAGAATATCACATAATTACAGTGTATTTTAAAGCCTTTCTTTTTTGTTTCAAGACTATAGGATATCCATTTTGCACCAGCATGCCATTCTCTTCTGTTTTCTCCATTTTAGGCATAGGAACACAAGCAGTAAATGAAAATGCACATAATAAAGAAAATTCTGTAAAAATATATGGTTCCTCAGGAGAGAAGCTCAGAGTTTGATACTATGGATGACATGAACAGCCTGAGATTCAACTGCATTGTACTTGTGTTCTTTTCATATTTAAATTTAGAAGAACACATTCATGGAAATGGTATGTGTAGGTGTTGCTTTTTCTGCACTATATACTTCAAAATCCATAAAACTGTATTTTTCCAAATAATTTTTAATGTTATTAAAATTTTAATAACTAATATTACCTACTTCAGTGCAAGAATCATTCATGGAAGAAAAATCCCTATGTCATGTGGCATATGTTATATAATGTGTGTGTTTTTTGGTTAGAAAACATGTGTAAAGGGCTGCAGAGATAGCTCAGTGGTCAAAATACCGGCCTAGGCAAATGCAAGGACCCTGGGGCCATCTCTGGTACTACATACCATGCCAGCCCTAGGCAAGCTGAGCTGGCCACCAAGACCAGACATGGTGGTGAACACCTGTAATCCCAGCACTGGGGAGACTGAAACAGGAGGACCACTATGAGTCCGAGATGTGTAGTGAGACCCTGTACCAAATACACAAAATTAGAAAAGATGTGTTAAGATATATTATGAATGCCAGGGAGATAGCCTTGCAGCATAAGCTCCTGCCTGGCAAGTAAAGGTTCTGAGTTCAAGCCTTAGTATAAAAAAAAAAAGATATATTATGAAAATTTGCATTTCTGGACATCCTTCCATAATTACATTTTAAGACATGCACATATAGAATGCAAATGGAAGACTCCCTACTAGTGAATGATGTAATCATATTCTTTGTAGTGGTTATTCACTGTATGTTTATTTATCTGGTTATTCACTGCATCTTTATCTTCATTTTAGAAAATATGAGTAGATAGTTAACTGAAACAGAAGTGTACACAAAACTTTCCTCTCTGTGATACTAGTATAAGTCACTCTTCTCTGCCAGAGGGCTGAGCATGATCTTATTCTCTGTCTAGAGAAAGAGAGTGGGACTGCCTGGGTTGGAGGACTGGCTCTCAGGAGATCTCAGAGGTGTCTGACATTTTACTGGGCATGGTCCTCATG
This sequence comes from Ctenomys sociabilis, assembly GCA_004027165.1. Lineage (NCBI taxonomy): Eukaryota > Metazoa > Chordata > Mammalia > Rodentia > Ctenomyidae > Ctenomys > Ctenomys sociabilis. The sequence continues at coordinate 45,517 of PVKA01003584.1, forward strand.
TGCCAGGGGATACCATGTCCTTCTCAGAGGGAGGCTTATTAAAATTCCTCATCTTTGGTATTTAAGCTAAAATGTACTTCTTGGATACTACCTTTCTTTTCCATACATTTTTCTATTAAAGAATCATAAATAATTAATGAAAAAGGGGAGAAATGTAACCTCTGTAAAGAACATAGCCAAAATTACTTTCAACTATACCAAAATACTCCAAATTCCAAGACACTATGAGATGATCTTCCCACTGAACACCTGATTAGCTACTTCAGACTGAGAGAAGAGAAAGCTAGTTACATAGCTTTTTCAAACTTTTAAGATTTCACATTTAAAACAAGTTTTCATATAAAATGAGATCCTTAAATATTCACAATTAAAATACTCTCAATAGAAATAGTTTAAAGGTCTTTAAATAGGTCATTTAAAGACTCTCTTGAGACAGTCTTTTTCTCAATCTGATAAAAACCATGTATGACAAAATGAAGGCCAACATCATATTAAACAGAGAGAAACTGAAAGCTTTCCCTCTCAAATCAGGAAAAAAGCAAAAATGTTCACTATCACCACTTCTTTTTTTTTTTTTTTTTCTTGGCAGAACCAGGGATTGAACTCAGGCCCTTGTGCTTACCAGGGAAACATTTATTCCACTGAGCCATCTCCCTAGCTCCCTCTATCACCACTTCTCAAAGTGGTGATAGTTCTCAAAACATTGTCTAGAACAATTACACAAAAGAAAAAAATAAATGGGATATGGATATGGATGAGAGAAGTTAAATTGTTATTTAAAGATGACAAAGTCCTCCACATAGAAGACCCTCAAAACACCACCAAAGGACTGCAAGCACTAAACCCAATTCAGTATGGTAGTAGGATAAAAAGACATATAAAAATCAATAGTATTCCTTTACACTGATAATAAATTCACCAAGAGGGAAATTAAGGCAACAATACCTTTTATAACAATGTCAAGAGAAATGAGTATTTAGGAATTAACCTAACCAAGGAAGTAAAAGATCTCTACAACGAAAACTATACAACTCTGAAAAACTATTAAAGGGGACATCAAAAAGTGGGAACTTATCCCTGTTTCTGGATGGGCAGAACTAACAGTCCAAATGACCATACTTCCAAAACTATTACACAGACTTAATATAATCCCAATCAGAATGTCAACAATATTCCTTTCAGAACTTCAGAAAGCAATCCTAAAATTCAAATGGAACCAGAAAAGACTTTATACACTAAAAGCAACTCTGGGCCACAAGGGCAAGACAGCATCACAATCTTGAACTTCAAGTGACTCACTGTATTACACATTTACAGTAAAAAACAACAGGACATTGGAAATAATTAAATAAATAAAGACTTGTGATACTAGAACAGATTAGGAGACACAGAAACACTTCCAGGCACACTCAGCTATAATATGTTTGACAAAGAGTCTAATTCTCTTCCCTAAAGGAAAGACAGCCACTTTAGCACACATTGCTGAGAAAACTGGCTATTCACATGCCACAGTTTGAATGTGTGTCCATTATCTCTTACCATATACTAAACTAAAATCAAAATGGATCAAAGATCTAAACATTGGAACAGAAACCTTTAATCTCCTGAAAGACAAAATAGATAAAACTGGACACTGATAACAAACACAGATGTAGGCAGATTTTTCAGAAATAAACTGCTTATACAAGAAATAATACCAAGAATCAACCCCTAAGATCACATCAAATTACAAAGATTTTTCACAGCAAAGGAAATCACCAACAGATACTTCTCAGAAGAAGAAATACAACGGCCAATGAATATAGTTATAAAGTCCAAATGTCATAGGTCATTTGAGAAATGAAAATTAAAGTAGCACTGAATTTACATCTAACTCCAGAAAGAGGGGCTCCAACTAAGAAATCAACTGGCAATGCATTTCCTCTTACATGGTGGCCCATCTACATACTATAGAGTATACTTCTTTTCTTGCTTTTACATGGACCAAACTCACTCTACAGAGCCTGTTTCTCTTTTTCTTTTTTAATGTATTTTGTTGTCACAAGGTCTCACTACACAGCTCGAACTCACAGTGATTCTTCTGTTTTCAGTCTCCCAAGTGCTGGGATTATAGGCCTGCACCATTATGCCTGGATTCTGAGGCAGGCTCAGCCCTGCCCTCAGGGTGGGGCTGGCTTAGCATGTGGTGCTGGGGATCAAACTATGGTATCTGCACTTGCCTAAGCTTGCCCGAGCAGACCCTTTAGTACACTGAGTTGTATCACTGGTTACAGAGCCTGTTTCTTTTTCTGTCTTCAATAAAACTTTGCAAACCCTGCAAAAATACTGCCCACAGAAATTAACGAATAGCAAATGCTGGCAAGGCTGCAAGGAAGAAGAAACCCTTCTTTATCAGTTGGAATGTAAGCTGATACAAGTGCTATGGGAATCAAGAGGGAGCATCCTCATAAAACTGCTATCAGAAATTACATTTGATTCAGTTATTCCCTTTTTTGGATAGCTCCTCAAAAGAATAAAAAACATCAAACTACAGTGATAAATGCATACCCATATATACAGAAGCACAATTTATAATAGCTTAATCTTAGGAAAAGGTCTATAGGTATCTGAACAAATGAATGAAAAAGGAAAATGTGATATTTATACAAAATGGAATACTACTCTGCTTAAAAGGATAACCTAAATCATCTGTATAGAAATGAAACCATAATGTTAAGTGAAGTAAATTAGATACACAACTGCAAATATCATAATTTTTCTTATATTAAAAATTTAATATATAGAGTATAAGAGAAAAGGAAGAGAGAAAAACTATTATAATGCAGCAGACAGAATGTATTTATAAATAAACCTTGACAATACAACTATCTTCATGGTTTTTAGGTTTTTTGGCTTATTAATCTGGTTTACACTCTCCATATATGATGATTAACCATATAAAATAGTACAAAATAAATGAATATATCTGAAGTTGGCAAAATAAAAGGGCCCAAAAGGGAAAAATAATTGAAATTATATACTGCAAGCATTTACTGAATACAAATAAATAAATGAATAAATTCTCTGGGTGTGCTGAGTAGAAAATAGAAAAATTAGACTGCCTCATCAATGTTACTGTGTGTCTTTCTTCCTCAGTTCCCACAAAGTTATGCTAACTTGAAACAAGTTCTCTGAAAACAGGAGAGGAGCAGAGCTGGTACCCTGACTGCTCCTTTTGGAGATGCATCAGCAGTCAGGCAGCTGTGTGAACAGATACACATTGAAATCAAGTACAGGATTTCACCTGCTGATCGCATTGTTGTCATCTGCAGGAGAGGTAATGGGGGAGACTGCATGATACGCATAAACTCAACCATCAGAACAATGAGGTGCGGATTCTCAGGAGGACAGATCTTTCTTTTTTTTTTTTTCTTTAATCTTTGAAAAGTGAATTTATGGGTAATTTTGGGGCCTCAAAAAAGCATTTATTTTGTATTTCCATTATTTTTTTAATAATATTTATTTTAGTTTTAATTTTTTAAATTTTATTGAAGTACGAATAGCAATGAGACAGTTTCAAGACACATTAACAGGAAAGATTCGATAAATTAATACACTGCAAATTGTTTTCATAATGTTTTGGCATCGTATAAGGTGCAAACATGATATTATACTTACAGACATTATTATACCAGATGTCTCTTATCAGTAAATTAAGAGAGTGTAGCTGTTTACTTATCTCATTTTTTATACCTGAATTATATCACAGATTCAATAATTAATAATTTCTACCTTGTTATTTTCCTAGTGGTTGGCCATAGCACTAGAAGCTGACATAATATCTTATCCAACCACTATTAGTGCAAATCTTGCTTCTCATAGAATTATGCAGAAGCATGGCATATTTATCCTAATTGTACTGTTTATACACACACATCATGATTCTTCCTTCATATACCCCTTTTTTTTTTGTCTAGACCTGTCAGAGATCTAGAGATCTAGTGTCAGAGGCACTCCATTGTCATTAAACCAACTTAGGTGCCTGAACTTGGCGACACAATCGAACACAGTCTAGCATTCCACAATAATAGTGAGTTATCTGAAAAAGTTGTTAACTGTAGCCATTTACAGCTCAAATTATTATGCCCCCACATTGTATACCTCATTTTTATACTTTTCTGCTGGATGGTTAAGACCGAGATAGAGCAAGACCTATATACCAAAACATGTAGTTTTTGTTTCTGATGAGGTCAGTGAAGTCCCCTTAGGGTTTATCTTGTAATCCTGTACCTTACTCTGTAGATCCTTTGTTTGTGTCATCCTTGTGGATGAGTCATGGCCAATGCTTGACCAGTTTGCTCTCTGTGAGGGCCTGAGAGAAAGTTTTCTCTCCATGTGACTCTCCCCAGGCACACTATAGAACTTCGATCTCTTTCCTCTGTGGCTTTCAAAATCTCCTTGTTCAGAAAATTTGGAGCTCAACTGATTTTCATGATGTTACAGTACAGGTTCACCTATGTCCTGAGTCTTCGCTGACATTGAAAGACCACGGCCAAAATGTTTGCTGGCCTTGCGGGTCTTCTATTTCTCCAATTTTGATCTGTGAACTTAGGTTGTTAACCATCCAGAAGAATAGCTGCTTAGTACCCTGCAGCATATGCCGTTCACTTTGCCCTAACTATGTGACTCAATTCTTTTTTAGTTGTTGTTGCACATTTCTATTTGTATTTCTTCTGTTGACTTCTTAGGGAGACTATACAATATTTGCACATGTGTGTCTGGTTTATTTCACTTACAAGTATATGTTCAAGTGGCATCCACTTCAGTATAAATGCTTCAAGTTTATCATTCTTAATATCATACCACATCTTTTTCAAGCATTCCTCATGTGATGCACATTTTGGTTGTTTCCAAGATTTTGCTATCACAGATTGTGCTGCTTTCCAGAGTGGGCCTGGATGGTACACAGCAGCATATTCCAAGAGTCTCCTCCTAAATGATCAGACTGTGTGAATCTAACTGCAACTAGAGCTCCATTCCCATATTAGGAAATAAGCAGAATAAAAGGGGAGCTCTGCTAAGATCTGAAGCATCAATTTATAGGAATGGTACACGATTCTTTATTGTTTCTTGGGAATTGAAAGTCAATAATCAGGCCATATTACATAAAATATACATATGCAGTAATTCATTAGAACTTTATAACAATGCTATCTGATGGGTAGGATGGAGGATAATATTCCACTGAAAAAAGATATTACTTCATTTGTCACAAGTTATTCACTGTCTCCTTAATTTTTAATCTCCTAACTGAGGTCCTTTTTTTCTGTTTAAGTGGAGGTATGGACAGCTGAGCAGCTAGTGTGGGAATAATAGAACAGAGAGATGTGGGTCTAAAACTGGCCATGACTGACCATTCTACCCTACATATGTTTTAAAATTTGAATATTGTTGAGTATAGTTAACATGTTATCTAGCATAGATTATTTAGCATGGTAATTGCTTTAAGTCCAGAATAAAAACAGCAAATGTAGTTCAGTAGTGTAACACCTGCCTGGTAAGCACAACATCCTGAATTCAATTCCCAGTACCAAAACAACAACAACAACAACAACAAAAAAAAAAAACCAGCAACTGTAAAATAACATGCACAATAGACAAATCCCCAAAGTCTGCAACAGCGAATTATGTCAACATCAGCACATTCTTCTGCTCTTTACACATATGATTTTTCATTCTGCACTCACCCTTGCACTTTTCCTCAATGTGAAGAGGAACAGTGTCTGACTTCAGAGTTCCTGAATACACGTTAAACCATGAAGATGGTGGGAGGCAGGCAGCTCACTGAGAATTGGTCAAGGCACCAGGGCTCCTGGAATGCAGGCCTCTCTAGTTCTGGCCTCCCTACAGCATCTCTGCTGGGAAGTATTGGTCCAGTGGTAGTGGGGACCTCCAGCTTCCTATCAGCTCCTCACTAGCCATCTTGTATTCGGGGAGTCTGTTTGGATATTACACCAGATACTAATCAAACCCAGGCTTTCCACCCTGTAATACTAAATGAATGGGTATACTCACTGAAGTAAAAAACTTTCTATTTCATCTCTTTTCTGCACCAAAACTGAACTATGAAGATTGATGAATATGGTGGAATAACGAAATAACTAAGGTGGTATCCATACCTCATTCAATCTTAATTTACACAAAGATAATGATATAGAGAGGTACATATGAAGAGGAGAGAGAGAGAATATATAATCAAGATTATTTAATTGATGTATAATAAATTTTTTTGGTACAGAAGCCTAATTGAAGAAGACACTTTCTAAACTTTGGTTTAAATGTGCCTTAAAAACATAGTGGCTGAACCAATCAGCACAGCTTAGTTACCAACATCTGGTTATAGGTAGTACTTAGAGAACACTGACCATGTAGACTGTAGTAAAATGCTTTCTGCTGGTGATACTCTTGAAAATTCAAACTGTGGAGTGGGCAGTAAAATGACATTAAATATAACATTAATTAAGTGGCAATTAAAACTAATTTACTCACTTCTTCCTGAACACACTGCTGTCTAGGGTTTATTTTTCCCATTGGCATTGCACACAATCTAATGTATTTTAGCATTTCATGTAAAACCACCAATGGGAAGAAGTGCTCATGTTATTGAGATGTACTGGTAGGTTTCTAAAATGGTTTCTTGAGAAGATGCCTCCTGTCAGTGAATTGTACCAGTTAAGAAGATCTATCAGCTTACAAAGGCATAAAAATGAAATTTCAAAGCCTATGAAATACACGGCAGACCCTTGCTATGAGCTGAATTTCATTTCGTAGCTTAGTTTCATTTTAAAATTCTACTAGGACATATTTAGCTAGAGAAAGATATTAAATCCAACTCTTGTATATTTAATATAATTCAGCTCAAGTGACTCACACCTTCACCTCACTTCATGTGGTTTTGAAATGCTGGAAGGGCAACTTCTGATGCAAGGGATCTATTTTAACTGTAAAATTTCAATATGATTGGAGAATGTTTCTCAAGTAATTTATTTCTACAATCTTGCTTGTTGTAATTTTTGATCTGATTGAAATGCCAAATCTACTCATAAGAGAATAGTCTTGTAATTTATCCTGTAATGTGATTGAATGAAATTAGCTCCTGTACTTCTGGATCTTGAGTATTCAAATTAAACTATGTAGACAGTTATTCACCTGTGGAACTATATAAGAAACAAAAACTTATTATCTAAATAAGGGAATCAGCAAACATTTTACTGATATAATAAATATGTTTAAGGTTTGCAGGTCCTAAGGTCTTTGTTACATGATTCAATTCTGCCATCGTGGAAAAGAATAGTAATATGTTGGCTGTGATCCTGTAAAGCTTTATTTATAAAAGGAGTAATCAAAGTTTAGACACCCAGTCTAAGACATCCAGTCTTTTTCCATTCATAACTGTAGGTCTAGACCAGCCACAACTGTATTAACTAGAGGTCTATGAGAGAAACATATGCTCAGACCCCTACTTTATGGGAACTTGCTTCTTCCAGATACTGAGGGCATTTGAGTGAGTATCTGAGTAGGAGATATACAGGCCTAGAATACAGATTCCAGCTCCTACTTGGATTCATTGAGTAGACAGAGGTTTCATTTCTCAGCTTAGCTGTCCATCCTATAATAAGAACACCAGAGCCCACCTATGGACTGACATTCTCTGAATTTACTCACTGGAGTAGCACAAGGAATAATGAGAATATTCACATAGTTCTTTCATTCTTTTACTTTGAAAACATAACACTAACTTCAGAACTTCAGAATTATAACTCTTGTTTGTTACATGAATGGATACTGTTTCCATCACTCAGGCTGCATCCTTCATCACATGCTGATGACTGGGTTTGCAAAAGAAGAGACCTGCCAGTCCCATCCAATCAGCCCAAGTCTGTTTCCTTTACAACTACTGCGGTATCTGGCACTGGTTTACACCTGAGGAACTGAGTATACTCTGCTTTCTGAGTGAGATGGAATGAATCTTCCTACAATGCTTCAAAGCATTTCATACAGAGAAGACACAGGAACTAGAATAACACACAGATGTCATCCCACTTAGCAAAACACAAGAAAGCTCAATATGTCTCAGTTCATGATGTTAATGTATCACATTATTATGTAAAAAGAATGAGAATAAAAATGTTCAATTTAAAATGATAATGAGGCTGGAGATGTTGTTCAGTGGTACAGCACATGTGTTGTGAGGGCAAGGCCTTGGGAGACAGATAAACAAATAAGCAGACGTGTGCTTGCACACACACACACACACACATACACACACACACACACACAATCCCTGGTTCTGCCAAAAAGAAAAGATAAATGGTGATTATAAGAAATTTAAACTTGCATCTACTATCATTAATGGAAAAACTCAACCTAAAGAAATAAGGAGGGCCTGCCACATAGCTCAGCAGACTGAAGTGCCTACTTAAGCAGGAGCACTGACTGCATTCTATCCCTCACATGCCCTTCCAGCCCTGCCCCAGGGGTGCACTGAGGTGGCAAATGAGGCTGGGCCTGGTGATGCGTGTCTGTTATCCTAGCACTTGGGAGGTGGAAAGTGGAGGATCACTATGAGTTTGATCTATGTAGTGAGACCCTGGAGACCTTGTACTAAATACAAGAAAGAAAAGAAAAGAAAGAAAGAAAGAAAGAAAGAAAGAAAGAAAGAAAGAAAGAAAGAAAGAAAGAAAGAAAGAAAGAAAGAAGGAAAAAAAGAGAAGTTTTGGCATGTTAGCTAAAAATTGTATGTTGTAATAACTATGAGCAGGACTTTTGAAATTAAACAACGTAAGACATGAAAAAATTTCTATGCAGTGTTAAATAATGGATATTTACATTAGTATTTAAAATTTTCACATAATTCTAGCATTAAATATCTAGAGCTGGGTGGTGGCATGTGCTATAATTCCAGCAGTTTGGGAAACTGGAGCAGGAGGAATGCAAGCTCACCTCCTACATGGGTAAGACCATGACTCAAAGTGGAAAATAATTCTTGGATTTTCTTTTTTAGGGTTTTTTAAGGAAGAACAACCATGTACTTCAGGAAAACTTCCTTCCCATTGCAAGAAAATGGTGGAAATCATCACTGAAACAATATGGTAATGCAACATTTTTAAAATTTTCTGTTGGAAGATGTATAGAGATTATTACTAAAGATCTGAGGAGATAAATATCAGAACATGTAAATACAGAAGATTTGCTACAATATTACCTGTATTATTCTCTAATGTGTCAAGCTGAGGTTATTTTTAAATTCTCTTCCAATAATTTAAATCCATGAAAATCTTATTTTTATAGGGCATTAAGTAAAGTTATGCTAAGAAAAGATATAGTTGCAACATCAGTAGTTTTTCAGATTACAGAATATTATTTGATGGTTGTATTGCTTTACTGTAACTGCTGATAGGCCAGCTACCTTGCTTAGAGGGAAAAAATAAAACCTTCAAGAAAATAGTGAAAGGATTGGTAAGACAGCTCACAGACAAAGCATCTATTTAAGTAAATACAGGGACCAATGTTTGATCCCTGTCCCTGGCTATGCTGAGCCAGCCATGGAGACAGGGTGTGGTGGAGTATGTCTATAATTCAGTGCTGAAGAGGCTAAAACAGAAGAATCATGAGTCCAAGCTGCATAGTAAGGCCCTGTATGAAATAAATTATAAAGAATTCTGTAAGAAAGAAAATAGTTACAAAGGTAGCATTAGAAGAGAATTCTTTCATTACACAGTTCACAGATAAGATGTCAATAAAGAACTTGAAGTCAAGGGCTGGCCAAGTGCCTGCTTAGACAGAACTCAGCAGTGGGGATTCAACCCCTAGCATGCTACATCCCCAGCATGCCTTGGTGGCCCAGCCTCTGGGGTGTACTGAGATGGCGACTGAGACTGGGCATGGTGACACCCCCCTGTAATCCCAGTACTTGGAGGCTGAAAACAGGAGGATCACTATGAGTCTGATCTGTGTAGTGAACCCTGTAGACTTTGTACTAAGACATAAAAAATAAAAACAATAAGAAGCTGAAGTCAGAGACAAAAAGCAACATAAGTGAGAGAAATACTATTAATTCTATAAAAATAAAAGTTCCACAATGTAGTAAATTTTTCTCCAACAAGTTTGAGTAAGTTACCAGTAAATGTGAAGCATTAATATCCAAAAGCTTCATTGCTTAATTCATGGTATAAAACTTAAAAGTGCGATATTATTAAACTCAGACTCACTTATTTCTCTTTCTGTAAGTTTGAAAATACTTTCAAGGCCATGATATATGATAGTATCGGTGATGCATTGAGAAATTTTAGGGAACAGTGTTTACATGTTTACATTAACATTTTAACCTAAGCAATTAATTTAAAAACAATGTCTTGGACACATGGGCCATTTTTGAATTCCTATTATTCTGTTCAATGAAATTTTGTATCATTTCTAATGCTGTTTCTTTATTATTTTATATTCTTTAAAAAATAAAAAATAGACTCATGATTTATTAATTGAAACATACTTATTCCAAAGGAGTAGTATTTAACACTTAGCACAAAAATTGCCATCTTTATTTATGACAGAAAATGATTACTATTATTCAACCCAGCCTGCAGTGCCAGCCCCACCCCCACAGAACACTGAGAGGGGGATGGAGAATGGGTGTAGTGATGTGAGACTGTAATCCTAGTGCTTGGGAGACTGAAAAACAGGAAAGATAACTACAAGTCCAATCTGTGTAGTGAGACCCTGTAGAACATGTACTAAATACATTGAAAAGCAAGCAAGCAAGCAAGCACTAAATTCAACCTAGAAAATATGTCAGAAAAAAATAAAAACAACTGTTCTGTCTCATTACATTAAATGTACTATTTTTACTAGGTACTGGGATGCTTCTTTTCCTGAAGAAATTTGGACTTTGCAGTAAATACTTGGAAAAAAGTTATTTAGAAATATTTCTACTGCTTTATAACTGCTTAAAAATGTCAGTTATTAATATGAAGACAATATGCAACATATTAATTATTGTAACTGCTCTACTAACCTGTTTTGAAACTGCTTTATTGCTATTTTATCTTTTTTCTCATTAAAATGGTTTTAAAAAGTCAGATATAAAAATATTCATCTCTATACTTTTTTCAAAGCTTGGAAATTAGTATTTGCTCTATTTAAGAATCTTTGATATAAAATGAATTTTGAATGTACTAGTAAAAAAATATAATAATGACCCAATTCTTAAAACTATTTGGAATTATTTAAACATTTACTCAAATTTCAAGAAAAATCTTTGGTTAGTTGGCTGATGTGATTCAACATCAAATCATGATTCCCTAGGCAACTGACACTGATTTGAAGGGAGTGCTTTTGTGAGTAAACTTCCTTTGCTGGGAAAAAGCAACAGTAGCTAATGGAGCAGTTTACCTGTACCCACCCGGGTAAACTTCCTAGCTAGCATCAGGGCATTGCCCTACTTCCACCACTGTTTAGTCTGCTGGCATGCTTTGACTTCCACATTCTGTAAAGCATACACACATCGAAACTGGCTTGAATCTCTTTATCCCATCACGAACATTGTCTTGCCCACTCCTTTGTTCGACCCCTCCTTTTATGACTACACTATATATAAATGGATTTGAATCCTCTAGAGTTTTTCTGAACTCACCTAAAATTAGGTGAAGTATTTTTCCAGGGGTGAGGAATGGGTAATCATATTTACACTTTTTTCCCAGTTCAACTGCAATGGCATTTTGACAGTTGAGAACTACTGGGAATGGCTTGCCATACTAAAGACAACTGGACCACAAGCTTTATAATCCTTAGGCAAACTGTGCCCACCATATCCTGCTCTCAGCTCAATCTAGTAACCTTTCTAAAATAATTCAACCCTCCAATCCATTGATTTTACTAACTTTTCATTAATCACAGCTCCTGCTTAGGCACTGTTACCTCATGGACAAGCGTTCATTTTATGCTTCCTCAACAACATTGCTGGATTCTTTTTATAGAATCTTTTCCTAAACATAATGAATGAAGTTTGTAACTTTCTCTGTTTCTGTCTAGGAAAAGTTGACCTTGAGGGGACAAGAATTTACTTTGTCACCAATAGGTCTCAGTGGAGACCTATGTTCACACCAAAGCCTGTTCATTAATGCTTACAATAACACTCTTGGTATTTACTCCAAACTGGAGAGCAAATGTACTTCAATGAGGAAATGGCCAAAAATAGGTTGTGCTAGCATACAACAGACACTACTGGCTAATAGGAAAGAACAAATGTGTATATATACACCAGGGTGGACAAAACTCATACACTGTACTGAGTAAAAGATGGAGTCTTCAAAGTAACCTTCTCTATTTTTCAGTTCACCGACATGCTTGAAAGACAGAGTTGCAGTAATGGACACCAGAGTACCAGGTGCAGGGATGAAAATCTCTGTCAGAGTACCACAGAAGAAACAGCAGCAGAGGTGAGGGATAAGAGAAGAGCCCTGAATCCTAGTTAGGATGGTAATCACCACTTTACATACGTGTAAAAAATACAGAGGTACATCCAAAGAAAACAGCATAATGTTCTTTAAGACAATTAAAAAGAAATTTAAGTGTTGGGGAAATGCATAAGGTAAAGTTTAAAATAGAATGTGGTAAAAACATTTTAGGCCCAAAACAAACAAACAAACAAAAATCCTCCAAACACTTAAAAATTTAGTACATATTTGATAGTGCATGTTGTTGAATAGCAGCTGGGTCTTTGGGCCTCACACACTGATGGTGGGACCAGAATAGGTCTCATGTGAGCTCTGTAGCTCGCAAATTCTATTACATTGTCATCTCTCTTGTGTGACTATAAAGCAATGAGATGAATGAATTATTGAAATGCTACAAAAATCTTTTTTTTTTTCAGTACTCTGGGGATGGTAATCTTCTTCCAATCTTTTAAGAGGATTTCTTCCTAAGATGCTGTTTTTCAAAATCAGATTAATACCTGAAAGAGTGATCTTTCTCCCTGCCAATCTCAAGTCAGCTGGTAATCTTTCATCTTTTCCTGTAGGATGAAGGAGAGCTTGATCTATGTCTGCCAATATTTGGAGCCTGGCAGCCTAGAGTTTAGGATCCCTTCAGACACAGTGTATGATATAGAGCTTTCCATTATTTCAGGTTTTGGGGCTCCACAATGAAAATGAGGTCAAGAACACAGAATGCCTAGGAGGGTGGGGGGTGAGATCTCAAAATGATTAAGAAAATAGATTTATAAAAAAAAATACACATTTAACTCAGTAAAATAGGGCAAAAAGCAATAGTTAAGCCTTGGGAGGTCATGGTTGAACTGAGATATAAGCAAACTTTTCTGAAATAATGTTACATGTATAAGGTGTCTAGATTCAAGATTATGAGTAGCTATGGATTTCTATATGGCTAATTAAGCTATAATGTTTAAATTATGAGCTTCATTATAATTTAATTTTTGTTAAGGTATATGTGATATTCAATAACATTTCACCTATGAGAAACACTACAAACCCCAGTCAACATTTTATATTTCTTTGCTTTATAATTTTTAGATCATAATTTAAAAGGAATCCAAAAATCATGCACTTTATTATATAAATATATTATACATAACTTTGGAGTATTTTCAGCTTATACAAGTAATGAACGTGTCTCTCTAATATATGCAAACTCTTCTGTAATTTTTGAACTATATGGCCTTTCAAGGATTAAGGGGTAAATACAGCTGTGTGCATACCTGACTCTGGGCTTTCTGTATTAAAAGAAGAATCCTTGCCATTTATGGTTTTCTATATTTTATATTGAAAGGTGTGATTTGTCTGTTTGCATATGGAGGGAGAATTTTTGTGATTGTGTTTACTGTTTTCTGTACAAGACTACTTCAGAGAGTGTTTCGTAGCTCTATTGACATAGGGTAAACATCCATAGATTATCTACTTAAGTACTCTAAAAGGAAGAAAAGTTCCATATCAAGATATTCTAGACTAGGGTCAGGAGATGGCTCAGTGGAATAAGGGCTTCCCTGCCTGAGTTTAATTGCCCGTTCCACAAAAAAAAAAAAAAAAAAAATCCAGATTAAATTAGTTCCTCTCACATTGACTTTAACAAATAAGAAGTAAAACTTCCATCTAAGTTTGTCTTACTCATATAAAGAAAAGTTTGGTCTTCTGGTAGCTTTTCTGTGCAAAGATATTCATGGACACAGGGCTCGTTGGATCTTGTGATTCAACCAAACCATAGAGTTTTGGTTCTCTTTTTCCACTCAGCAAAGGAAAAGACAGAATGAAGAAGATATATGTAATTCTACTGAACTGGTCAAGAATGGATGTGTAATTTGTATTGCACAGGACTGGACTTATAACTTAATCCTAGTTTGATGTACAGGGCTGGTGAACATAACCTCTGGTTTTCCAATCAGTAAACATGATTTTGCTATGAATATTGTCTTCTTAAAAATGAATATTGTTCTTTTACAAGTGCACCCTACCAATTGAGTACCTGCACAGGTGAACCTGTTTCATCTAAGATTTAAAAGATAACTTTTTTTTTTCATTTTATGTATTTGGTACAGGGTCTCACTATGCAGTGCAGACTCATAGTGATCCTCATGTTTTCAGCCTCCCCACTGGGATTACAGGCATATGCCACCATGCCCACACTTGGTCACAGGCTCAGCATGCTCAGGATCAGGGTCAGCATAGTATGTGGGACAGGGTACCGAACCCCTGTCTCTGCGCTGGCCTGACCAGGTGCTTAGCCTACTGACCTTTCACACCAGCCCAAAGTTTCTTTTTTAGTGAGAGCTGGTATATCACTGAAGGGAAGAAGTAAGCTAGTTTAAAAAAAAAATGAAGCTAAAAGGCCAAAAGAAAGAAATCCTTTATCCTCTGGGACCAGGGAAGTACCAGAACAGGGACTCTGAGAGGAATATAGAGCCTGTAGAAGCTCTGAAGCTGATTAATGGACCTACTATGCTTGGAGACTAGCCATAAGTAGGCAGAAATTCTGAGACCATATGGAGCCTCAACGAGCTTCTCGAAAGAGTTGTTAATCGTTCTTATATGAACGAATTATATTACCCTACATATTCTGTCAAATGTTGTACAACTCACTTTGATTACGTGTAGTGTAGGAAATTTGGGGAGTAATATTCATTTCCCTTATTCAAGTTGGGGGTCATCTGAGCCAATCACAAAGTAGTGAACAAAAAGACACAGTGCTGCTAGGCACTAGCCCTTGCTTGATGACAAGGTGCAGTGACTGCACTCAAGAACATATTGTTTTTATTTTAGAGTATGGCTGGTCATGTTCTGAAAATTGTACTTTTCTCTATTCAGTCAGTAGAAGTTTGTGACAGTAATTTGGTAACAAAAATAAAGTACTTGCTAACCTGTATTGGACAAATGGAGGTATATAAATCAATAGATATTTTTAAATATTCTTAAGGATGCTGATATTTTACAAGTGACAAAATATGTAATCACATGATATTTTTGTATTGATGAGTGAGAAAGCAAATGAGAGACAAAAACAGAAGTTTAATTTATGCTTCACTGAGAACTGCTCACTGAGTTTCAGAATGGCATTCTAAGGACAGAGTGCTCCTGTGGTGCTAGGTGCTGTGGGAAGGTGGACTGTCTCAGGTAATCCTAACAGAGTGGAATGGGCAGATACATGGAACTTTCCACTTCACTCTTAGCTGTCTCTATCATGAATCCACAGTGCTGCAAGGTTTTAGTCTAGGAAAAGCCTGTCTTAGTCTGTTCTGAGCACTGCTCATTTGCTAAAGAAAAATTCTAAATCCCAGTCAATGAATCTACAAAACAACTGGGAAGTGATCCCTTCAATTTTTAAATTGTGTTTCTTTCTATAATGCTACTGCACATTAAACTCGGTTCATTTCCCAGGCTCTGCCTCCAGGGTCAAAACAATCACTTCTTTCAATGGGGAAACACTGCCAACCAGGATGCCAGGCAGCAGGCCACACTCCTTTTATGGCACAAAATGGAGTGGGTTCTTATGATCAATGGTGAGTATTTGTCAATCCTTTCTCAGTAAACCCCAAAGGAAATTTTACTCTGACTTCAAAGTAAGAAATAACAACAATAACAATCATCAGTGTAACAGAATATATTAGGAGAGACATTCTTTTAAAAGCCTTTAAAAGATTACCAGGAGAGTTTTATGGCTGCACTGAACTGTTCTGTTTAAAAGCAAAGGGATGGGCCGGGGAGATGGTTCAGTGGAATAAATGCTTCCCTGGCAAGCGCAAGGTTCTGAGTTCAACTCCTGGTACTGCAAAATGAATGAATGAATGAATGAATGAATGAATGAATGAATGAATGAATGAATGAATGAATGAAAGCAACAGGAAGGGCCCACAAGATAGCTCAGTGGGTTAAGTGTCTGTTTTGGCAAGCATGCTGAGCCAGTGAATGAGTCCAGGTGTGGTGGCACATGCCTGTAATCCCAGTACTGGGGAAGCTGAAAACAGGAGGATCATTACAAATCCTAGCTGCATAGTGAGACCCTGTACCAAATACATAAATGAAAAAAATAAAATAGAATAAAAGCAAAGTGAGAGATCATTCCTCAGGCAACTTCTCATGGGAAGGAGGACCACAGCCTAGCACTCACTTTGCTATTTCTTTAGTGCTAATGATACTGGGACTACATAGTCCAATGACCACATGGAGGAAATCTGAGATAAAGATTTATCAGTTGAAGATCATCTTCTATAAAAGTGACTTTTCTCCTTTAAATAAACATCAATATTTGTAATGCAAGGTTAAAGCTAGGACAACAGTGAGTTCTAGCAGTTTTTGTTTCCATCCTTCAATTTCTAGTGCTCTTCCAGCTACAGCTGGAAGTAGCTAATAAAATATGAACTACCTATTCTTTTAAACATGAAGTTTTGGTGTCTCAGAAGCTTTGTAATTCTTCAGAAAACACAGTTTGTTTCCTGACTGTCTGCCGAACACCATCCTTTTCACCAACACATTCAATTGAGCATGAAACATTGCTAGCCAATTTCCAATGACTCCAAATCACAGCCAACTACACAATGGCTTTGTGAAATGAACATATGTATCTCAAGGGGAGAAGACAAATGTATCCTCAACATTATTTCACAAGCAAAAGATTTAGTTTGTTAGCAAACTATGGAGCTCTTGGGAGAAAAAAGGTACTGTCTCAAGGCAAGGTTAAGAGTGTGGATACACCCTTTGATAGTCATGCCATTTCATGTTCTTCCTGGGTTCTTGGCTAACTTTTCATAAATGGTCTTGTAAAATCTCAAATTTGGACAATTTACAAATTCCCAATATATTTACTGAGCATGTGAATGGACTCTTTGGAATATTCTCTATGTCCCACAGGAACACTTTTGAAGTTCAGAATCAGGTAAACTATTTTTGATGTTATTATTGATCCTCATCTTATAGCTCAGTGGATTAAATTGCCTGTAAGTAGCCTTAGGGGCTGGGGATTCAAACCCCAGACCTACCATGCCAGCGCCACTCCCGGGTGGGGGATGCTGAGATGGCAATTGAGACTTGGGCATTATGGTGCATACTTGTAATCCCACCTCTTGGGAGGCTGTAAACAGGCAGATCACTAAAAGTCCAATCTAGTACTGAGACCCTGAACACCCTGTAGACCATTCCCTACAATACAAAACAAAACAAATCAAAACAACACACAAAATCCTCATCTTTTCAATCTGTACCCTAAAATAATGATAATTTAGTGAAATCAATCATTACTTTGAGCCTGTAGAGAATGTACCTGGTAGAATGTTGCTTTAAAGGTCCTTAATGAAAACGCATTTCTATATCCCCCTTTTACAGTGTCAAATCAAAAGCTGCTTTCAGTTAGCTGTCAAGCAATGTACCAGTAATCCTAGTCATTAGGATTTTATTGAGTAAATTGAAAATACAGTCATACTATATTATTTAAAAATACTAGCAATTATCTAAGCCAAGGAAGCACAGAAATTATGAAGTTTGGTCATTTAGTTTATATCCTATGCAGTCCATTTAGTTTTTGTTCTCATTTGGAAGCATCATAATCCCATAGATTAGACTGCTAATAGCAAGGAGGCTATGCTTTATCTTTTCTATTGGTTATACAGATGAGCGAATTTCATTTTGGCAGGTTCATACATGCAGATAACACAATTTGGATTCGTTTTCTAGATGTTCCTATTCATTTCTATTTTTCTTTTCTAGATATACAACATTATCACCATCTCCCACCCTTGGCCAGAAAACAGCTAGATAATACTTATATTCCCCTGTCCTTGGTTCAGGCTGAAAGCCCACATATGGCATTTATTTCTATCTGCACCCTCCTTGAATCTGAAAGATCAAATGTGCAATTTTTAATTTAGAAGTGAAGAACGTAATTACTAAACATGTAGTGAAATGGGCCAACATTTCATGATACTTCCTCTAAGATGTCTTCACAAATTCCATAAGATCTGATCCAAGATCTTTCTATTAATACATTTTTTCTATCTAAGGTCCATATTATATTATAGGAAGAGAAGCATGTTCTGTCTATATTAGAGAACATAAATGTTTAATGGATTAGATTATCAAAGCAATAAAATCTTAAAATGGATAGATACTCTACAGGTAAAAAGTTATTTAAAATTATGCATTTTAGCTCATCTAATAACTTAGGTTGTTCATGGCATGTTAAACGTCTTCTAGTTTTACAAACTTTTTAACATATTCTATATTTAATCAGTCACTGATTATTGATTTTTTGAGAAAGATGAACAAAGCAACTTACAGCAAAGAAAATGTTCCAAAGTAGGTAAAAGCCCATATAACTCATATTTATAATTGATGGTTTAAGCTATCTTATAGTTACCAATTTTCTCGTTAAAATATCTATAAATCTAAAATGTTACAAATAAATCTTAATGAGTAATCAGTTTGGCATAGTGAACTTTCTAAATTGCAAAAATATTTTTACTTGAAAACCTTTGTGCCCTTGAAATTAAGTTTTAATGTGTATAAGTTTGAAGAAAAATGAGTTAGACGTTTTAGAGAACTATGAGTATGTCATACCAATGCTATTTATACATTAAAGCTATATGCTGCTTTATGCTGCTACCAACATCTTCAGGTACATAATTTGTATGTGTACTTCACAACAATTCTCTAAAATGAATATAATTATCTTCATCTTGCAGATGGGAGTAATGGAGCATATACAATTTGTGCTCATCACCATCATTGTTTATCTAAGAATGCTGTGGATAAAGAGGGTCACAAACATGATTACTAAATGGATGTTTTCAAGGCTGGAGTCTTTAGTGACAGAGGACTTTCACTTCAGTATTGTGCAAAACTATTCAGATAGATAGATCTATCTGAATACAGTGATCTGTATTGACGTATGCAAATTTTTCATGTTTCTAGAGATATAGTTAATACACTGTATAATAACATATAAATTTTGAGATCTCTCCTTTTCAGGTTGCAAGGGCTTACCTCTAAGGGAATTGAGGCAGGGCTTGATTCCTGTTATAGATATTTATGGTGATTCCTTTGTAATTTGCTTTGAAGGAGATACAATAGAGACAGAAAAAATGACTAAAATACCTTAAATGATTACATACTCAATATAAATCAGTTTATCTTACATAAATGGCAAATCACAAGTTGAAGTCAATGGCAAAGATGTAGAGAATTTTAGGGCGTTTCTGTGTGCAGTCTCTTCACTGAAACTGGATGTTGAATTCACATCAGTCCTTGTTACCTACAATGCTAGTACTATAAAGGTATCATCCAGGCACAGTTGTGTCATGCCACAATGATGGTTTGGGGTGGGGCACCTCACTAAATCAACCACAAATTGCACAGATTTGGCTGAAAATGACAGTCATTGGGAAACACTTAAATGAATGTATTTCTCATTGTAAAAGAAGCAGAGAGAAATATGTTCCAAGGCATTATAATGGGTATCATGAAATATTTTACAAACACATTCCTGTAAAGGTTATCATAAGATTTATCCCAGCAGAGGTTAAATCTAAAACAGTTTTTTTTCTTTTTTAACCAAAAAAACTGTTGCTAAAATCATTCTGAGATAAGTTAGGGAAAAACTAAGAATAATATGTAGCTTTGTACTTTTATAAAACATTCACAAAATACTCTTTAGATGAAGAAAATCAACTCAACGGTGATTGGTATTCTCACAGGAATTTGGATTAAGGGAAACATGTATTTCATATTTTTTCATTTGCTAAAATGCTCAGCATGGAAAATGCCATGGAGTTGAGCACATTTATAAACAAAGAACTATTTTTAATACCTATTCCTAATATTAGCTGGCTATCTTTAATGAGGTCAGAATCATGAACTACTTATGTAGTACATGCCATACCTATTCTTAACCAGTTATTACTTTCTTTCTATAAGTTTGTAGGTTTACTGTATTCCAGACATTATACTGTGTGGGTACTAATATATATTGAACAAATATAAACAAATTGGAAATTTTTAGGTGAAGTCTGAAGAGGCAGAACAATTGAAAGCTAAAATCACCAAGAATGTCTTTCTTTCTGGAAATGTTAACATGTACTCTTGACTCTTTGAAGTATAGCTAGCATTTTAACTATTGAAACAGAAGCAAAAGAATTGCACAGAAAAGAGCAGAAGAAAGATGCAGATCATGGAGTCACGGGGTACAGCCAAAACATTAGCCCAGAAATCACTAGCTATGGTTATGCATAAAATTGAAGAAAGGAATAACATTCAATAAACAATAAAATAAAAGAGCAGTTCAGGGCCAGGAATCATGGCATAGTGCTTGCTCATCATGGACAATTCCTTGGGCTTGAGCCTCAGCACCACACACACACACACAAACACACACACACACACACACACACACACAGCCTGTTCAGATCTGTGTCCCAAAGAGTAGAGCCGTTATAAATGCACTGCCTTCTGAGGGAACCCATTATTTTCAGGTAGTAAACTGCAGGTTAAATAAGTGCTGCCTGGAGGAATGGGTAAAGCACTGACGCAAGTCATCCACTCCTCTGCAGGGCCTCGATTTCCTCCTGTGTAGAACTCACACCATGAGATATCACAAAGCTCCTAGATCAAGGGACCTCAGGTTCTCTAAGATGGTCCAAATGTCAAATATTCTATTCCCTTATTCCCATAAATATTTTACTGAATTTTTGGAATTGACAACATAGTCTTTTCAGATATATGACTGCAAACATCCTTAAGGATCTGACTCAAATAGAGGATATACAGGAGAACATATTTATTTTAAAGTAAATATCAACAAGATCCTCTATTTAACATTTTGCAAGTTCATTTTTGCCAGGAATTATGCAACACTTCATGTTACTGATTGACTGATTTATGATTGCATTCTTGTAGCTAATTCTAGGCAAATGTTATAACACTGAGTTATAATCCAGGTCGTATTACCCCTTTTAACTTAGAGGTATAGTGGTGAAAAGGCCATATTTTTCTAGGAAGTAGTTAAACAGTTTCTCAGAAAAGGCTCTGCATTCATGGCTTTAGTGAGAAGCTATAGCATCAGGCTTATTGGAAAGAGTTTGACCAGCTGAGGAGGGAAACAGTAGCAAAGCCCACCAGTACATAAAGTGATGAACCAGAGTCCATGACAGCGTCACATGACACTTCTTTCCAGCATGCTGCCTTTTTTTTTCTCATAACAGAAAAATTCCTATACTTTCAGTCCAGTGCAGGATATACTATATTGGACTTTGCTTTTGACTTGTAGAAAAACAGAATAAAAGGAGTTTACAAGTGAACATTTTCCTGAACTCTGGTGACACTGGAGATGTATTGTCTCTTCCTAGTAAATGTTCTGAAACACTCCTTACACCCTCTATAATTGTGTGGCTACTTTCACTCTTTAGCTATCAAAGTCACTAGGATGCAGTCTTCAAATCTGACTTCTCATTAAAACTCCACAGAGGATGGCTGTGTCATCTTTTTAAATTGTGTCTCATATTTAATTAAAATTGCTACAAAAATAGGTTAAAATAGCTTATATATTTTATGAGTCACTTAGTCTTCCAAATGGTTATATTTTTAGTCTGAGAGTATTATAGGATTGTGTGTATGTGTGTGTGTGTGTGTGTGTGTGTGTGTGTATGTATGTATGTATGCCCATGTGTGTGCATGTGTGCCTGTGTGTGTGTGTTTCAGCAAACAATGGCAGCAAACAATGGCACTAAGGTACACTGACGAGAAAAATCCCTCATATTCCTCAGATAAAGTCTCTAAGAAAGCTGTGTACATGCAGCAGAACAATGTCTTGAGATTCTGACTCTTGACTGACTCTTCTGTTTCATAGATAGGGTGAAAAGCCTTTGTGTCCTCACCTTTGACTTACAACTTTTGGGAACTGCCAATAGGTAAATCATAACACAAAGTTAAAGGCAGATTTAAGAAGGCTCCCTGTACTCTTCACCTAACTTTGATGAGGAAGAGTGAGACGAATGTTTCCAAACACGATGGGAAAGCACACAGGAATGTTTCTGAACCCACTCAGCCTAGATGGTGTAAGAACCAAAGATAATGGAGAGGCTTTCTCCCTCATGTGCATCTAGTAGGGAAACACTAGGAAAATTTAAGATAGCAAAGATGTGTGTATTTACATTTGGTAGCTACTACAAGGCAGAAATTTGCTATTTTCTTCATAGAACTGGTTGTAAAATTTGCACCATTAGTTGAAAGGTGCTTAGTAAAATTTGCACCATTAGTAAAAAGATGAAAGTGTCTTCACCTAAGAAAGCTAAGTCAAATGGCTAAGGCAAAGGAGACAGCCTGGTAGCTGGTGTCTGACTTGACATGTCATGCCTACCTACATCCTTATAGCCTCTCATGGGAAGAAAGCTATAATTTTCAGAGTAAATGAACATTAAATATTATTTGTTGAGTTGCCAATCAACTTAGAGACAGAAATAAATGATAAGACAGATGACATCAACTGATACATTGTTTCTAGCATAACCTGCTAAAAGCTACACCTTTGGATTCCTGGTCAAAAAGGCTCAACAATAATTTGTGCCAGAAGGAAAGAGACATAAACACTTGATCAGAAGTCAGAAGGTGAAAGGTAAGTGCAAAGATGAGACTGAGACACAGTATTTCCTTGGTGACAAATTCAGACATGTAGAGGACAGAAGCAAAAGGAAGGGAAACCTGAGGAAGAGAAAACACAGATTAGAGTCATGAGGTCCAAAGGCCCTTTGTTGATGCTTTGCTACTCCATTTTTTCTCTTCCAAATTGTGGCTAGATTTTTTTCAAAAAAAAATTCTTACATTAACCCATGTTTTATCTTAAATCATAGTTACTTTAAGACATATCTATGTCTCCATCCATGAAATTGGGCTGTATCCTGTATATGCATTGTTGAAAGTGTGGAACTAACAGCTTGTGTAGTATTTTAACCTCTTCTGTTTCCTCTTCTAACTTTTTTTTAGCTCTTATTATTTTTGAAATTTTTAATTTGTAACAACAATGTGTTCTATAATAACACAGTATATAGCTTGTCTAGAGGCCTATATGGCACTATATAGCTTGCCTATAGGCCAATGCAGTCAACCCAATGCCCACAGTGGGCATGCAGAGCCCTCTGCACTGGCATGTAGCCTAAATGCCCTAGCAGTGCCCTAACAGGCCAGCAATGAATGTGCATAGGGGCCATGTGCTGCTCGGAAAGGACTATCAGTGCAGGAATGCTGTCAGAAGCCTTCACTCATTAACCATGGCTTGCTGAGCTTTTGTATGGCCCATTGAGGTGCTGCCAAGGATATGGTTGCTTGGACAGACTGTGCCTTTTAATACATTCCTTTTTATACAAGACTTTTGAGTTCTTCATTAAAAAACTGAAATTTAGTACCTAAGATTTACCAAGGAAATGTTTTAATTAAGAAACTGAAATTCTTTTAATGTAATGCTGTCTCCCTAGCATGTTTGAATCTGTAGCATCATATTTAGTTGTCTGTAAAGAATTTGTGAGAACATGAGGCTTGTATTTGTGAATAATTTGTTTTGTACCAGAAACATTCGGCAAAATTCCTGTTAGAAAATTGGGAGAACACACTGCAGTCACCTCCTCTGCACAAACACAGACACAGTCTTCCTTCCCAGAATCGTGGAACAAATTAAGTTTGTGAACTGAAGTACTACTGTGTTTCCTGGACTGGCTGTGATTTTAACAGAAGCTTCCCCAAGCAGGAAATCCACTCAAATGGCTCAGTGGCACATTGCCTCCTTACATTCACGGTCAGCAAATCCAAGAGGAACTCTAGCTGAGAATCACTGCTACAGACTGTTGATTCAGGGAACATCAATTCTTTAGTGTTAACTAGTAGTGTTCACTCTTTTTGGCATAGGAATGCATTGGTATTGGGTGCTTCTTTTTATTCTTTTATTTAATTGTGTATTTTTCTTAACTTCAAGTTATGTTTTGTTTTTTAATTCATTTATTTGTATTTTAAGTCCAAGTTTCGAATAAGAAGATGACAAAAAGACAAAAACAAACATACAAAACCAAAACAAAACAAAAACCTTGAAAAGAGATAGTGGAAAATGATACCAAGTGGTTTGGACAGAGTAACTAGAAATGACTGAATATACTGCAAAAGTGTTATGTATTCTGTGTAGTGAAAGTGTTGTGTGTTGCACATCAGGTGTCAACACTTTCACATTCTCCACAAAAGCACTGCTGAACTGGGTGAAACTGAAAGACAAGAATTTCTTGAGGGGGAAACTGAGGAAATATCATCCCCTGTATCTTAGTTTTTGCAACCATCTTTCTAAAACAAATCATCTGACAGCATCCAGCATTCAATTTTCCCTATGCATAGCAGAGCACGGTAAGCCCCTCTCAGGTGGGGATTTTATCAAAATGGCCTTGTCATTTGGGAGTAATTTTCTTTTCCATGATTTCCCAAACAGTGATAAAATTATGTGATGCACGTCTTAGATTCTCTTTAGCAGAAAAACTTACACATTAAGTGCATGACAAATGTTGGTCAGCAGCTCACTCAGTGACTTACAAAAGGCATACTGTTATTCCAGGTGCCTCAATGAAAGCACAGATATAAACAATCATGCACGACTAGCGCTAATTTTTTGCTGTGCTATTGGCGATATCATGAGAGAACACCTGGTGAAACTGGCATCTTTGTCTGGAAGAATGCAAAGGATAGAGGTCTACACTGCTCTGATGCAGGCTATTATGTCACAAGACATAAAAACTACAAAAAGTGGTTTCATTTGATAGTCATGGGACATGTTGCATGGTGGGGGCAACTTCTAGCTTTGTGCAATTCTTTGTTAAAGAATCAAAACATCCATTCACTCAGTTTCATTTTGTTATATATTGAGAAGCTCTTTGGGCCAGCAAAAATTTAGATGATAGCCTCAAAGATGTCACAAGAATGGTGAATTATATCATGGCTCATGCTCGTCATTTTTTACTCTTTCAGGCGTTTTCTGATGAAGTTTAGGTGCAGTATAATCCTTTACGTATGTACAATAATGGCCAGTGGGTGAGCAGAGGATGAGTCCTAGAGAGGTTTGTAGCCTTCTTGGATGAAATTAGGCTGCTTATGAATGAAAAAGGACAGGAATATCCACAGCTCACTAAATGGTCTTACTGAATAATCTCACTTTTTTTTTTAACATATCTTACACTACTCTTCAATATACTAAACAAAAAAAAAAAATGACAGTGCATAGGATAACAGCAGAAAGGGTGTTCAGTGATATCAAGAATTGTGGGCTTTTGGAAGAGACCTTGAAAGTGGACAGCTTAAATATTTTCCAAGTCTAAAGTGCCTTTTGCAAATTGTGCTGTTATAAACATAGGTACACATATATCACTACGATATACCAAGATGTCCATCACATGAGGAATGGTTGAAAAAGATGTAGTATTTCTATATAATGGAGTATTACTCAGCTATAAAGAATGATAACTTGAAGCATTTATATTGAAGTGGATGCCACTTGAACATATATTTTTAAGTGAAATAAACCAGACACACATGTGCAAATATCATATAGTCTCCCTAGTACAAGAAATCAACAGAAGAAATACAAATAGAAATGTACAACAACAACTAAAAAAGAATTGAGTCAGATAGTTAGAGAAAACTGAATGGCATATGCTGCAGGGTACTAAGGCTGTTATGTCACAAGACATAAAAACTACAAAAAGTGGTTTCATTTGATAGTCATGGGACATGTTGCATCAGAAGTTTTCTTCTGGATGGTTAATAACCTAAGTTCACAGATCAAAATTGGAGAAATAGAAGAGCTGCAAGGCCAGCCAACATTTTGGCCCTAACCTTTCAAGGTCAGCGAAGACTCAGGACATAGGAGAACCTATACTGTAACACCATGAAGCTCAGCTGTGCCCCAAATTTTATGATCAAGGAGATTATGGAGCCACAGAGCAAAGAAATTGATGATCTATAGTGTGCCTGGGGAGAGTCACATGGAGAGAAAACTTCCTCTCAGGCTCTCACAGAGAGTAAACTGGTCAAGCAATGGCCATGACTCATCCACATGGATGACACAAACAAAGGATCTACAGAGTAAGGTACAGGATTACAAGATAAACCCTGAAGGTACTTCACTAACCTCAACAGAAAGAAAAGATACATCTTTTAGTATATAGGGCTTGCTTTATCTTGGTCTTAACCATCCAGCAGAAAAGTATAAAAATGAGGTATATAACGTGGGGCCATAATAATAAGTTGAGCTCTAAATGGCTACAGTCAACAACTTCTTCAGCTAACTCACTATTATTGTGGAATGCTGGACTGTGTTGGATTGGTTCGCCGAGTTCAGGCACCTAAATTGGTTTAATGACAATGGAGTGCTCATCTTTGTCAGGCCTAGACAAAAAAAAAAAAAGGTATACAAAGGAAGAATCATGATGTGTGTGTATAAACAGTACAATTAGGATAAATATGCCATGCTTCTGCATAATTCTATGAGAAGCAAGAATTGCACTAATAGTGGTTGGACAACATATTATGTCAGCGTCTAGTGCAATGGCCAACCACTAGGAAAGCAACAAGGTAGAAAGTATTAATTATTGAATCTGTGATATAATTCAGGTATAAAAATAAAATAAGTATATAGCTACACTCTCTTAATTCACTGAGTAGAAACAACTGCTATAATAATGTAAGTATAATATCATGTATGCACCTTGTACGATACCAAAACATTACGAAAACAGTTTGCAGTGTATTAATTTATCGAATCTGTCCTGTTAATTTGTCTTGAACCTATCTCACTGCTATTTGTTCTTCAATTAAAAAAATAAATAAATAAAAATTTTAAAAAAGGAATTAATTTTACATATGGACATGAAAAAATAAAAATAAAAAAAAAACACCTGCCAAAAATTCTACATTTGGAGGTAATCCTACAAGCCATCAGGAATTGTACAAGGAAGTTTGTACTGTTGTGGTAGCTCAAAAGGAGAATTTTAAAAACAGATTTTTAAAGTTCTTAAGATGGAGTCAATTTTGTGCTTTCTTTGTTCTTAAGGTAAAATCAAATTTGAAGAACACAATCTTTCCTGCTTAAATTGGTTAGATTTTGGAAATCTGGAAATGCAACTACTAAAATTTTAAGAAAGCTCTATGTAGAAAAACAAGTGTGATGACCTGCGTGCAACACTTGAGAAAACAGAAGACAGAGTGTGAAAGGATGGCAAAACCCAGCACGTTCATCAGTTCTGAAAATTAAATCCTTTAAGATGGAATTGTTTGCCAAATAATTTTAAGTCAATGAAAGCATTTGAGATTGCTTTTCTTAATTTGCTTGGATCATCTTATGCTTGTGAGCAGTTGTTTTTAGCTTTGAATGATATAAAATCTGATATAAGAAACAAAGGTTGCATGTGTTGGTCTAAAGCTAATAAAATATAAGCCAAAGTGTGACAGATTACTAACATGCATACAACAGCAAAGATCACATTAATTGTACAAAATCATGCCAAATATAAACCTTACTTTTCCCTGTTTTTTAGGGAAGGGTCTGCAGGATGTTTAGGGTCTCACTACTAGATCACCCTAGTAGTGACTCTCCTGTTTACAGCATCCTAAGCACTGAGATTACAGGTGCATGCCACCATGCCCAGTCGCAAGCATCTCAGCATACCCCAGGGACCGGGCCAGCACAGCCCCCCCCCCCCCCCCGGGCCCCTGCACCTGTTTGCAAGTGCTTTAATACAATGAGCTATTTGGCCAGCCCTAAACCTTACTTTTCAAAAAAGACCTGTTTGTATCATTGAAAGCTCTGTTACTGTTTTTATTTTAAGACAAAAGATGTCAATGTATGAGAAGTTTTGTTTCTATACTAAAAACTCAATATTCAGGTTTAATTTCAGTTCTAGCACTTTGCAATAAAGAAGTGGATTTGGAGTTGCAATTTGGTCCCTAAAAGGTTCATAATCATTGCAATAGGTAGATTCTAAAAATTACATCAGGCACAATCATAATACCACACTTACTGGGATATGATACCAGTGAGTTGTTATCATGTTAGAATCTTTAGACAGGATCCCCCTCCTCTGTTACTAAATCCCAGTCACTCACAGGGGAAGTTTCCAAAATTTGTATCTAATGATTATTATTCCTTAAACTCATTTCTTTGGACCTTCCACTTTACATATAGAACAATTTCTAGCTCTGATTTTTGTGTATCATACCATCTTTCTTCTTATTGACAGAATGAACACATTCCTCTTCCTCCTGAACACTCAGTTCTTGCATCAATTTTTTTCTTTCTTTTTCTTTTTTTTTTTTTTTTTGGCTGAACCTGAGATTGAACTCAAGCCCTTGTGCTTGCCAGGGAAGTGCTTATTCCACTTACTCATCTTCCCCACCCCCATCTTGCATGACTTTTAGTATCTCATTAACTGATTGTCTGAAGATAACTTCTTTCTAGGCCCTGCTCCTGAACTGACACTCTGGAATTTTTTTTTTTTTTTTTTTTTTTTTTCAGTATCAGGGATTGAACTCAGGACCCTGTGCCAGGTACTTACTCTACTGAGCTATCTCACCAGCCCTCTGGAAATCTCTTAGTGAAGCTTCTTGTTTCCTTTACCTTCATTGTTAACCTTATTCCTTAAGATTTTAGGTTTACTTTTTCAGGTGCTCCTTGTCTTCTCTAGATTCTTTGTATTTATTCTGAATTGCCTTTCTCTTCTATTCTTTTGACTTTCCTTGTCTCCTGGTAGAATCCGTATCACATAATACATATTCTCAGAAAAGGAGCATGAGAGGCAAAAATTTCTGGATTCTGCACATCTAAATGTGCTTTCATCTCCTCACAGGATCATTAAAAAACTAGAGTAAGTATGGAATTCTGAGTTGAAGCCAACACTTCTGCATTACTTTGCTGTATCTTCCTGGCCCCTGGCATCATCATCAGAGCATCAACAGCATGTTGTGTGTGGGATGGAACAGAATGGGATGTGGCTTTGTTTTTCCGTAATCTAGGAGTCCTTCCGAGGAGACTGGAATGTCTCACAAAACATTCCTTTCTAGGGCACTATCTTAATATCTCTTGGTTATATGCAAAAGGATATTTCCAGTATCTTCCTTTGCAATTAACTTTGGGATTGATCCTTATGATTGAAGCTTTCTAGTGAACAAAATGCATTACACTATCTCTAGGCTCCCTCTGTGATGCATAATTTTGAGTAGAACTGTTGAATTTTTGCTCTTTTCTCAGCCTTTGTAGACTAAACTCTTCTATTTCATTTTTTAGGGGATTATTTTGTATTGCTTCTAGAAAAATTCCATTGGTTTAACAAAAAAATTCTGCATTTTTTTAAAAAATGAGGCATAAACATCAAGGATCTTGGTACTATTAAAAATAGTGCTACCAGAGAACTGGATGTATTAATTATTCATTATTGTGATGATCAGCATATTTACTAAGTGTACTCTAAAACATACTTCTGGGAAAAAAAACACTCTAATCTTTATACATCTAGACACATGTTATACTTCTATGGAACTTAGTATACAATATTTATTTACTATTTTATTCTAAATTGCAATATTTATTTTTATGTTTTCATGCTGATTTTGGTGCTTAAAAGACCATGTTACTATTTTTATGAATGCAATAGAGATAAAAGACAGGAAAATAGTAGCAGACATGTAAACAGTGACATGTAAGTGACACAGAAAGAGAGCTTGAATAGCTGTATAGTTCTGATGATACTGGGTGAGATCAAAAAGACTGCAACAGTCCTTTCAGCACAGGTACAACTTGAAGAGCCCTGCAATTACTGAGACAACAAGAAGTTCTAGGAAAGCACAGCTTGAAACTTATAATTTGTGAAATGTGTGTGAATAACAGTATTTAAGCAATTTATCTGTGAATCTTTAAGCCTCTCTATGTGGAGCACGTGAGCATCACTGGGGCTGCTAAAGAGCGTCCAGAACAGAGCTAAAGAGGACTCAATCTCAGAAAAACTTCTAGATGAATAGCTATCATCTTAGCCTTCCATAGCAAGTTCTTTCTTATTTTGCTTCATATTCATCCAAAGTTGTCAGTGATTGTGAGGGGAGGAACAGCTACCTCTTCTAAAACCCCTCATGTATTTGATAAATCATTTGTATTCTGGAGATTTAATGAATTCTATTTGATGACAAGTTCTATAACTTGGACATATAAAACTTTATCAGTTATAAAGTACAGCCTTTAAAGATGTAACCATTAATCTCTATTAAGTATCTAAGATAAATCAAAAAAGTTTTTCTTACAGCAAACAAAAGGTATGGAAAGAGAAAAATGTAGACAGAAACTCACTGTAATAAACTTTGAAGAACAACACAAAAATACATTGTTAGTGTTAAACCACAGTTTCAGTCACTATATATATGGCTGTGTTCTATCCTTTAAAGAAATGATAATGCAAGAGAGTAGAAAGAGCCCCAACGCAGGGGAGTTTGCACTCTCTGAGGGTCCACTGATACACTGAGTAGGTCATAAAGATTCTTCTGGCTTTCAGTGGTTTCTGCTATTCACAAAGCATTTAGAACACTACATCTCCAAGAGTTCACACAGATGAGATAGTTGAGCCCAATAGATAGAATCAGATCCTCTTACTATTTCAAGGGCTTAACCCCCTTGCCCACATCCTCTGGGGAAAGAAGTAACAATCCCTGGGCTTGCAATGTCTTGCACATTTCTCTTTCTGAACTCTTGAATTCAGCTAGATCTCTACTTTTCACAGTCTTCTGTCCACCTCATACCAGCAAGTCTGGAAAATATTACTCTGTTTTCCATAAAACTTAAAACATTGAAAAAATTTCTGCTATGTACAAGAGCTGTGTATTATTTTGCTTTAGGGAAACTGAAAAGAATAGAAAATGAAGAGTATGGAAATGAATGCACACTAGTATGGGAATTTAGTAATTCATAATAATGGGGAATAAGTGATGGAAAAGATTCCAAAAATTAAAAAATAACTTGGATTCCTATTGCATTCCCTTTAAAAGTAAATTTTGATATACCAAAAAATTAAATTTAAAGGGATTAAGGCCCCTTAAAATATTATAAAATTATAAATATTTTAGGAGTACTGAAGTCCATTAAGCCATTGAGAAGCATAGCTTCTTGAAAATACCTGACCAAGGCAACATAGCATTAGCAGACCTAGCTCTTGTTGTTTGCTATGCTGGTAGTGGGCAATAAGCAAAGTTTGAGGAAATGAGTTTTGGGGGTGTGTCCCAACCGTCACACCAGGCCTGTGACATACTAAAACACATTAAGAAAAAAAGAAAGAAAAGCCAGTATAAAAATATATAAAAGGAGGCCTGCCAAATAACTCAGCATATTAAAGCACCTGCAAGCAGGCACAGGGACCGGGAGTTCGATACCCAGGCCTGCTGTGCTGCCCAGCCCCTGGGGCACACAGAGATGGCAATTGAGACTGAGCATGGTAGCCTGTAATCCCAGCACTTGGAAGGCTATAACCAAGTGGATTACTATGAATCTGATCTAGTAGTGAGACCTTGAACACCCTGGAGACCCTTCCATAAAATATGTAAAGAAATTCAAAAAATAAAAGCACAAGTGATTGATAATTATTTGAAATATTCTCAAGGCTATAATTGCACTACTTGCTTCTAGATTACAGACTATTTAATTTAAAACCTTACCAATCAATAAAATAAAGCTTAGCAGTAACAGAATGGAGATAATGTAAGGGCATTATGCTCTCATGACCTACTCATTGAGAACATTTTATCCATGTTTACTTAAAAGTCTATGCATTTATTCAATCTATGGTATTTGTTATGGTAGCCAAATCTTAAACTTGAAAATTCATGTTCACTAAGCATTATTTATGGATATCTTAAATACTGAAAAATTTCACATGTCTATCCATAAGAATTTTATAACATGAATAATTATTTGCAATACATGCATACAAATAATACTGTGCAGCTACTTACAAAATTATGGCAAGGATACTATATATAGCTAACATGATGGCTATAATGTACAAAGTGAAAAAATAGCAATTTGCAGAATAGTATGTACTCTAGCCTTTCATTTGCAACCTCTTCTGAAAAATTAAAATGCATATATTACAAATTCGTAGACTGTACACTTCTCTATCATATTTTCTGAGTACACCCAGAAGCTGTTAATGGTGATTGCCTATGAGGATTGAGAATACTGAGGTTGGTCAGTATAGTATAGAGAAGAAATGCAGGGGATTTATTTTCCTTTGATACTTATTTGTATTGTTTTTTGTTTCTTTAATAAGAAATGTGTGCATTTATTAAGAAGAAAAGAAAAATATTGAAATGCTTCACAATCATTTTATCGAGAGCTCTGCTGTTCTCTGATGATACAAGCACCTTTGACCCTAGTCGATATTGTGGCCTCATGAGTTTATGTGCTATGTCACGTGATATTATACAAACAGTGCCCCCCCTTCTAGGTTCAAGAGGCAGCAAGAGGACTTGATGGAAGTCTGGGATTTTTCAGGCCAAAAGAAAAAAGTACATTCCTCAAACTGGCTAGTGATGCTATTACATGGCCATAAGCAACAGGCTCCATTAAGAAGCAGAAAGCAGACGCCATCATTCCTCTGGCCCTAGGCTAAAGCCATTTACAGCGGAGTGTGTTTTCTGTGTGTTTAGGAACCCTTAGCATTCTTAGACAGCAGGCTCTGAACTCATGTGGGAGAAAATAGACAGAGATCACTGACAATTTTGTTGTTTTAAAATGTTCTTTGGACCTTTATAGATTAATTTTCCTGAACCTGAAAGATGTTTTGTGAGAGAACACCTTACCTTATTATTTGATTTTCAAATAGAATCACACTCACTCTCAAGTTTCACTTCAATATACTTATTCTGCTATACATTTAAGGGCTTTAAATAAAAATAGATTTTTAATTTTCTTATCAAAAACTTGCAAGCCTTTATATCAAAGTGTTATGTTTCTTAATATCTTTAGTGTCATCCCTTGTAAATGTTGAGAACTGTGATTGATCTCTGTTAGCCATGTGTGACAGTCCAAATCCAAAACACAGTCTAAGGCAAGCAGACCTTAAAAATCTCATGGAACTGGAACATTTTCATTAACCATGCCATGCTGTGTGTCAAACAGGCATAACAATCAGTTTGTGGATCTGAAAGGCTTTTGTTACACGTGCAAACTTGAATGGCTGGTATGACCATCTCATTTCCATCTGGAAAACATTCTTCAATATATGAATAAACAACTTGACAGCATCCAAATAAAAACAATCTCAAAAAAGTACTGTTGATAAAGTGGGGAGAAGAGAGCATCAATGTAAAAGACTCCTTACCAAATGGATAATGTATGAGTGTGAATCCTCAGCAAAAAGTAGAAGAATAACCAAGAGTCTGAGTTGTAACAAAAGAGATGACTAAATAGCCGGAGATAAAATTTACTTTCAGTTGCATAAACTGGCAAAGAATATAGCTTTTGCATTTACTAAAACTAAAACTAAAATTATCTCTCCTTGCTTGAAAAGATAAAAGAAGAAAGCAGAGAAAAGAGGTATACCTAGTTAGAGACCTGGACACCAAATGGTTCAGTAGCTATTAAGAACACTATATTGGGGGCTAGCCTGATAGCTCAGAGGACTAAAGCACCCACTCAGGAAGAGCACAGTGGCCAGGGTTGGATTCCAGGGGCCTGCCATGCCGGCCCCGCACCCAGGGCGCACTGAGACTGGGCATGGTGGCGAAAGCCTGTAACCCAGTATTTGGGAGCCTGAAAACAGGAGAATCACTACCAGTCTTGTTTATGTAGTGAGACCTGGTAGACCCTGTAGTTCTGTCTCTCTCAGAAAAGAAAGAGAAAAAAAAAATGGACAGGATATTTGGATACAAAGCTTTGGGGCTTTTGTTATAAGGAAAGTGGTCTATTTTGGTGTTTCAGTCTTAAGGAATCAAGAGATACCATGAGAAGTTTATAGGAAAAAGCATGACTGAGATAAATCTCATAAAAAGGATGAAGAGGGGCCAGGGAGATGGCTCAGTGGAATAAGCGCTTACCTGGCAAGCGCACTGGCCTGAGTTCAGTCCCCAGTTCTGGCCAAAAAAAAAAAAGATGAAGAAAATTGTTGAAAAAGAAATTGTGCACAGACTTGAACAAATGTAATGAAAAGTATTTTGAATTACAATATTCCATAATATAGTATGTATATTGCCAATAAGTATCACAAGCAAATGAAAACGTTAAATAAAAATATAAGACATCGAGAGAAAATATATTTTCTCTCATGAGTAATAAGGTTACATTTTAATTTTAGAAGATTACTTATGGGTAGGCATGTGGAATTTTTTTGCACTTATGATATCCATAATTAATGCTTAATGAATATGATTTTCTGAGTTTAAGATTTGGCTGCCATAACAAGATACCATAGATTGAAAAATACGTTGATTTTTAAAATAAACACGAATAGAATGTTCTCAATGAGAAACTTATGAGAACACAGTGTCCTTTCATCATCTCCATTCTATTATTGCTAAGCTTTATTTTATTGATTGGTAACATTTTAAATATTTTGTAATCCAGTAGGGAAGTAATACAATTATTCCTTTGACAATATTTCAGATGATTATAAATCACTTGGGTTTTTATCCTTTGAGTTACTTTTAAAATCCTTTCATATATTTTTATAATGGTTTATCTCTTTTCTTAATGATTTCTGAGCAAGTTGCAGGCCCTATGTGAGGGAGGGTACACTCCAAAACACATTTTTTTGGAACCAGAAAAAAAATTGAGAACTTTGTGTTTGCCAGGTAGATGTTATGCCTTTGGGCTAAACCCCAACGCCCAAAACACATTTTGAAAAATGAAGTGACTTACACACAAAAAATTCTTTCAACATTTATGCATATTACAATATGATACTACAATAGACACAAATATTAAGTAATATTCAGAGTCCAAATACAGTCAAACTCATTTTGTTTATAAGAATTTAGTTTTCAATTTGCCTCCCGCTGCACAGAAGTAATATATCAGGTGATTCATTTCCACATTTGAACTGTTGTTACCCACTACGAGTGAAGGAGAACTGGATGCAGTCTTCAGCTATTATGTCACATTCAGAAGAAAGGGAAATAAAATTGTAGTGCACAATGACCTATCAAATTTCTGTGACAGGTGCTAATTCACTTTGATCTACCTTCCTAATTTCATTGGTGGAGAGGGTATACATATTTATGTGTGGGGGCAGGCTGCTGCTGCTCCATTTGTAATTTACAGCAACAAAGAATTCATTTTGATTTCCATATTAGAAGTCCCAAGGTGACCCTGTAGTGGGTACCAACCTCCTGCAATGTAGGAATCCTAACATAATAAAGAATAAAGCAAAACAACAGCACATCTCAACCTGGGCTCATGGGTAATCAATTCATATATTTACTGCAGAAACAATAGCCCTGTGCAAAACGGCATTATTACTGTAATTTGCTGATGAAAACCCTTAGGGGTCCAGGAAGTGCAGCCCGGAAAGCAGCTGATTAATCTGAGTTCCTTACACTTTATAAAGAGTTATTGTTTTAATCATAATTAACACTGAGTACTTACTCATGGAAAAGTTGTATGGCAGATTCAATTAGATCTCCTATGAGACTGATGGCTTTTATGCTATCAAACTGTGATTCATCAATGAAGATACAAAGTTAAACAGAGTCAAATGGAAGAAAAACGGCCTTGATTTCAGAAGTTGTATTTAGAATTTTACTTGCTATGCCCTGTACTATAAACTGAATATTTTAAATTACATGATCATAGTGCATTCACTTTATACATCATAAAATACTTTCAGAACTCAGTGGAGTGATTATTTTACCTCTAAGAAAGAACTAGCCAAATTCTAAGTGTACTGCAAACATTCTAGAAGATGGCACAATTAATAAAATGCCAGAATTAGCCAGGAGATTTGCATAGACATACAAAGAGAAATACAGCTAATTAATGAACACATGAAAAAGATTCCTAAGATAACTAGTACAGAAATGCAAATTAAAACCCCAACCTGATGCTACTGTATACCCATATAGAGAGACACAGAGCAACTATAATGAAGAAGTTGACATCAAATGTTGGCAAAGATAGAATAATTGGAAACTACCCTCACCAGCACTCTATGTGAAGCATGACAGCCATTTGAAAACATTTGAACAGCTTGTTAAATTGAGAGACACACATTATCAAAGATCCTACCAAAGACAATACCAATGGACACAGACATTCTTTGATTTATCCAGTTGAGTGTGATGGAAGTGTAGGTCCGCACAGAGGTGTGTTTGAAATGGTCACGACACAATTCATAGCTACAATACAAATGCCTGCATACCAATCAGCAGCCAGGTAAAATGTGTCATGCCTTTACAGTGATGTTAATGATTAAATTATTTTTCTTTCTCCTTAATTTTTAAAGCTTTTTTTTTTTAAAAAAAGCAATTTCTCATGCCTAAGTCTGGAAAACTGAAAAATTAATTTGAAGACAACAATATGCAATATAACAAACATTGTTGAATTTCTATTAGTTTGTTTAATGAAATTCTGTATCATTTCTAATTGTACTTTTTTACTATCCTCTTTTAAAAAAAAAATCAAAAAAGAGTTTTATGGCAAGAACTTTGGAAAAAATCTTGACATCACAACAAGGGAAACAGACCAAACAGAAGATTACACATATTGAATAATACCATTTATATGATGTTTCTAGAAAAAAGGCCAAAGCTTATAAACAGAGTTCATCAGTGCTTACCTGGCTGAAAGTGGGGACAGAAAATGTCACAAGTATACAAAACAGAACATTATAGGGTGGCAAAACTATCCTAAAACTAAATTGTGATGATGGCATAAAATTGCACATATGTATCATAAATGATCAATGGTATACTAGGTCATCTGCTATCAGAATTTACTGAGATGTAAACTTATGATTCTGTGCTCTTGTGAATGTTCACAAATTTTAATGGATTTACTTTAAAAATAAAAATGTTAGTATGCGTAATTATGAACTAGCAACCTGGTCTTTCTCCTGGAAACATGAGAGAGTATTAAGAAATTTTGTTTCAAGAAAATAAGAACACAGACTTCCCTAGATGGGAAAATATTTTATGTGTTCCTATTATAAGATCAAATCACGATATATTTTATGTTCTCAAATCACCTAGGACAGCAATGAAGAGCCTAAGTCACACGTGCTGCAGAAAAATACATGTACCATTGAAAGTTCTAAAGGGTCAGTAGTAGGGACCTAGTGCCCTAAAATAAGACTAAAAGGGGAGGACCAGACATTAGTCAGTCATTTAGCAGTATGTATGAAGCCATTCCACTTAGCGAACTCTCTTGGTGAAAAATACTGTGGAGATTTTATGGGAATTGGCTCTCAGGATTAAAAACTATGTCAATACTATTGTAAAAGCTTTACAAATAGTAAAGAGATTCTTGTCCTAATCAGGAAGAGAGTAAACATGGGATGATTAAAATGATCTTTTTCACACATAAAGGAGTACACAGAACTCTACCATTTCAGGGTAGCGGCACCTACTCATGTGTCACCTGTGGAAACTTTGTGAAAGTTATCTGTGAGCCACTCCTAATTCTTCAGAGGAACACAAGGAGCACATGAAAGGCTAACAACTGAAATTAAAGCAGATATAAGAAGCTCCTTAACCTCACTTGGAGAACAGCATCGCAATTACCAAGAGAAAGTGAATTCTCCAGGATACTCCAAGGTAGATATCAGGCTCAATTGGTTAAATCCAAGAATCTTTGATTGCATTTCTCATAAACAATAGAGAATTTCATGTCTAATTCCAGTTCATGATTTAAAAGCCCAGAAAATTAACAGTTACATACAATAAAGCAAGTGATACATAATTAGTATTTTGTTGCTACTAAGATTGCAAACAAAAAGATTCTACTAAACTAACCATTCTGGTGAAATGCAGAAAGGGCATCAACCTCCACAGAAGGTTTATTTCTTGCCTTTTTTCCTAGATAAGTCCTTCTTGGTTTTATATATATATATATATATATATATATATATATATATATATATATATTGGCTACAGGGTCTCACTACTCAATTCAGACTGCTAGTGATCCTCCTGACTCAGCCTGCCTAGCTCTGGGATTATAGGCCTGCAGCACCATACTCGGTACTGAACCCACAAGGCATGCCCAGGGCAGCAGGGGGCAGCATGGCATGTGGTACCAAGAACCAAACTCAGAACCTTGTACTCGAGAGGCAGGTGCTTATGCTGACAAGCTCTCTCCCCAGCCCCTTCTCCGAATTTAAAAAATTCACAGTATGCAACTTTGAAAAAAAAAAATTTCCTGAGCCCTTCACAGTATCCTATATCTTATAGCCACTTTATCTACACTGTGATTTAGGTATTATTTTTGTCCAAGTCTGCAAATTATTATATGTCTACTGCTTCTCACAGGGCATGCAAACAAACACTAGTTTATTTTTCTTTTTCTCATATTAGACATGATTTTATTAAAAGGAGGGGAGAAATGTGTACATGTATATGTTTTGCAGTTCCTGACTTACCATGGCTCAATTTACCATTTTTTACTTTACCATGGGACAATACATACATGCAGTCAGCGGAAACCAGACTTCATATTTTAAATTGCGATCTTTTCCTTGGCTAGCAGTGTGTGGTATACTGTGCTCTTGCAATACTGAGTAGCAGTATGGAGCAAGAGCTCCTAATCACAAAACTAGACAGAAAGTACTCTACAAGGCACTATGTAGCCAAGATAAGATACTCTGCAGACTAAGTATATTATTATTATTATACATTTTCAGTTCAAAAAATTATAAAATAGGATGGTTTATCAGCACATAATCCCATTTTAAACTGAGGAGCAGCTGTATTATGTGTACACATGTGTGTATACATACATATAAAATTGCATATTTTTCTAGGGATCTGAAACAGAATTTCAAAAATTATTTGTGGTGACGTGACATAGATAGATAAAGTAACTAGAAAAAAATTAAATAGAGTAACATGCTAGCATTTTAGTTTGGCATAACAAGTTTTAAAGGATGTAATATTCACAATCAGATACAGTATAGCAAGTAATGTGATCTTCTTTCTGGAAATACAGGCAATGAATACAAAGGAAAATAAGAACAAAGAGGCTAGCAGAAAGCCTGAAACATAAAGCAATGGTTTTGGAGAGATTAGAATTTTGTCTTCAATTTTCAAATACTTTGAATTTCATAGTAAACTAATTAACTGTTATAAAAATATGTTTTTATGTTGATTATGGCTACAATTTGTAATTGCTACTTAACCAGAACATTTACATACAGCCTCAGTTTTCTTGGCATTACCTCCTGCAGCAGCCATCTATGGACACCAACCCTTGGTTTCTCACACCCTTTCTCTGGTAACCGTAGCTCTTGCCAGGTTGCTGCGTCCTCCCAATGCTAGCACCCTCCCAACGGGCCTGCTTGGACTTGGGCTCACCAGCTTTTCTTTGTATCTTCCCAGAAACATTCTACCAAACCTGTGCTTAGCTCATAATCATCCATTAGATGAGTCTCCATCATGCTACTGCTGTGTTTAGTGAAATTTTTTATCATTTCTAATGTTGGCTTTGTTTTTTATTACCATTTTGTATTCCTTGAAAAAGAAAAAGTAAGCATATCCTCTTGCTTCAATGTTTTTGGAAAAATATTGCAGAATTATAGAAAACTGAAAACAGAACCATGAACTCTCCTTCATCTAGGTTAACCACTTGTTACCAATTTTTTCAGATTAGCACATTCTTTCTGTTTCTCTACCTCTGTGTCATTGCTTCTGTTGGGTATTTTCTCAGCTCTTTGAGAGTAACTTGTAGATAGGATAAATTTTCCTCTCCAAACAATTCAAGAATAACTCAGGATTTCATACAAAAAGAACACTGTTAATACAATCACAGTATAATGACCAAGTTCGGCTAGTGCAAGTTCTTCATACGATGTGAAAGGTGCTTGTGATCTGGCCCCATTTGCCCAGTTGGCTCTGTTGTCTAGTACTGACTCAGTGCCCTTCATTATTATCATAGAAGTTCTGAGCATTTATTCCTGGCTGTACTGGCCTCTTTCTTGCCTTCCCCGATTCCTTCCAACATCAACTTTCCAACTACTTTTCTAAGTCTGTCATCCCCGATCACTGCTGGATTTGAGCCCAGATTCTGCCACTTAATAGTTGTGGGATTAGGGGTGGGGGAGAGAGCCCAGAGGTCTAAGCACCTGCTTAGCAAGCACAAGACCCAGGTTCAATCTCTAGTACCATGTGACATGCCACTCCTGCCATGCATATCTGCAATACCAGCACTAGGGAGGCTGAGACAGGAGGATCATTACAGGACCTAGCTGCATAGCAGGACCATGTACCAAATAAATAAAGAAATGATTTAAAAAACAGTTGTGTGTTAGGGTTAGGGTTAGGGCTAGGGTCAGGAAAAAAAAAAAAAAAAACAGTTGTGTGACCATGGAGTAGTTATTTAATCTCTCTGTGGCTCATTTCTTTTATAAAAGGAATCTAGAAGAGATAACTGTCATACAGTACTATCATGAGATAAACATTGGAAACTTTAGGCCTGTTGTAGTTTGGGGTTGTACAAGGGAACAGTATGATCCATGATACATATTTTATAAAATTATCTCATAATGAATAACTCAAAGAATCAAATACAACAAGAGAGTAGAGAAAATCTCTCCAAACAAACAAAAAAAAAGAATCCAACTGATGGCTGAATCCTTATGTCCTGCATGAGTTCAGCTAAAAACCTAGATTTAATTATAATGCCACCCATAAGTCCAACTGGAAGCCAAGAGCCTGTAACAATGTCTTATGCTGACCCACTTCACAGATCTGTGCTAGGAAGGTGCAAAGGTCAGTAATGAAAGTTACAAAGTCTGTAACAGCAGGATGAAGGATCTATGATATTAGGCTGAGGGATCTGAATTTCAGTCACGAAGCAATGTAGGAACCAGAGTTCCCCTGAAAAGTACCACAGCCACCCTGAGCAACAGTGAGGTCCATCTCCTCTGATGATGAGGAAAGCTGAGTTCCATCAGGAAAGCCAACAGGATAAGCTTCTCCAGGAGACCGAACTGTATACCATCTTTCCCTCTATAGCCAGAAAGCAATGCTCAAGATGAGGACAGAGCTTCCCCAAAGAGAACTGTAGCCATTCTCAGTGAAAAAAGAGGTCCTGAAATCCTCCTTCAATGAGAA
The DNA here is from genome assembly GCA_004027165.1 of Ctenomys sociabilis. Taxonomy (NCBI): domain Eukaryota; kingdom Metazoa; phylum Chordata; class Mammalia; order Rodentia; family Ctenomyidae; genus Ctenomys; species Ctenomys sociabilis. Next base: position 87,363 of record PVKA01003584.1, read on the forward strand.
TAGCGCAGTTCACCAGGAAAGCCAACATGATAAGGTCCCTCAGCAGCATACCCAAGAGAACAAGCAGCTTTCAACAGCTCCCCTAACAGCTTCTTCACTTCTTCCTGAGTTCTTCCTCTAACAATGTTGGCAATGACTCTCAGGTAGGCCTCCCACACCCAGCACCACGTTAATTCAGTTTGCTTGCAAGACTAGTTGGCAATGAACCATAGGGCCAAAAACTAAACACTGTCTGGAAAGAAGTAAGCATTCAATATATATGTTACATTACTGCTACAGCTACTGTCTGTTCTGTTGATTTCTTGGACTCCAGCTAAAAAGTCATCCTCTCCAAGAAGGCCTCACTGATATGTTGAAGTGAACAAGTGGCCTGCCTGTGTTCAACCATCCATACATTCCTCTTTGCTCTGCCTACCAAGCTCTTTCTGTTTCCTGCTGGTTTGTGTCTAAAGTTTTTGAACAATAGGATTAACTTACTCAACTTTGTAGGCCTAATATTTAGCAATATGCCTAACACATTATAGAAAGGCCTTAATAAAATTTTTTTTT
>PVKA01003584.1:88011-108282 GCA_004027165.1 Ctenomys sociabilis
AAAAAAAAAAAAAAAAAAAAAAAAAAAAAAAAAAAAAAAAAAAAAAAAAAAAAAAAAAAAAAAAAAAAAAAAAAAAAAAAAAAAAATTAGAATTCAGAATTAATCTCAAGGTTTAGTAGCCGAAATCATTTTCCTAAACCAAGCATGCAATTGATTTTTCAGGGCAAGTCCAGATAGGTTAAGTACAGAGTAAGTGACTCATTTAGGAGCTCACAAATGCACCCAGGGAAAGTCATTTGCATGTAGTATAAACTTCAAGCATGCTGTTTTTAAGCTATTAAAAAAAAAGAAGGAATTAATTCTTCCAAGCAGTCAGTCTCTCATCATATATTTAGCATTAAATTCAATATTAGATTTGTTTTTAAACACAGTTAACAGGCAGAGAAATGAGACAATCCATTTCAGTGAAAGTGCATACTGTGAAAGTGACATGTGTATAAATAGGGAGCAGAAAATGCCCACAAAAAGGGCAATGTTACTCAAGTGCAGACCAGGGGCTGGCTTGGGATCTACAGGGCAACTCTGTTGATGTTCAATGAATCTAAGAAAAAATGCATCAAACCTCCAAACAAATTACTAAAATAAAAACCTTTTCCAGGATTACAAATTGAAACTCTCCCCAAATTTTCTCTTATAAAGTTTTAACTTTCAGGTAATACAATAACACAAATTCATACCTAGCAAAATCTAAATAATAATTTACAGGATGGGTTAAAATACAGGTTTTCAATATGAAATTCTATGAACTGCAGAGTTTGTCTATTCTAAATGTAATCCTAGAAGTGAAAGAACATACTGCAAAATGAAAACATATAGTTTTCTTTGAACAATAGTCTAAGTCCAACAAGCTTATAAAATGGCATCTGTGTTTCCATATAGGAGATTAGAACAAGGTGATACAAAGTGCTGCCGTAGAATTAAACCCTTGGAATCTTTCAGCAGAAGAAAATAAATCAAGGCTTTATATAAAGCCCCATCCAATTTTTAGCTCTTTTTTCAACAGCAAAAATTTATAGTTTCATAAATTATCATCACTCCAATACATGAGAACATGTAACTCTAAAGTCTACTTGTTCTAGAATGATTGCAGAACATAAAATTAAAGCTTTGAATATTTTATGGAAGTAAATAGGCGATATATATTAAACTGAAAAAATCCATCTGCATGGGTATTGTTTCATTGTTTGCCAAAGGCTTTATTAGCTATCATTTGATTACCTTCCTTCTCTATTGAATACTCTTTTTCTATAACGTAAATAAATGCATTCTCTTAAACCCACTTAAACACACAATCTTTTTGGTATACATTTTGAGGAGGATAAAGAAGTACCTAAAGAGTGTTTTAAGAGGAGTTATCTCAATCAAAACTCCATACATATTACAACTATGTCTTACAGAAAAAGAAAACTTCCAAATTTTTGAGTTGAAAACATACTAAACAATAAAAAATGAAATAGATATTACATTAATTTAAGAGGTAAAGTAGATACAGTTAAAACTACAGTAGAAGAAAATCAGAGACCAGACTACCAAAACAACAAAGATGATAATATTACTTTCATTAGTTGAGGTAGGGTCAGAGAATGGCAAGGGGAAATAATGTATGTTAGAAAGTAAACAGGCAGACCTTGAATACACTGTAGAACCTTCCCTCAGAAATACCAAAAAAAAAAAAAAAAAAAAGAAAGAAAGAAAGTAGAGTAGAGTAGATATAGATTTTTATTTTTTTACTACTGGCTCAGGCTGCCTTAAGAGAGGGTCTGATAATGCAGGTGGAAGTGGAGATCAAACATGCATGTGATACCTTGAGCCTGACTGCATTTGTCTGAGCAGAGGCTTGAACACCTGAGCTAATGGGCAGGCCCCTGATATATTTTTAAAAGAAACTATAAGGAACCATTTTTTAAGTAGCCAATCTAAACAAAAATTCATGTTTAATGAACATAATTAATAGCATTTGAAAATGGCTATTAAAAATAATTTCACAGGGCTGAGGAGATAGCTTAGCAGCTTAAGTGCCTGCCTGGCAAGTGCAAGGATACAGGTTTGATCCACGGAATGACATGCTGTGCTTGCATCAGAACCTGGGCACACTGTGCCACTACTCAAACTGGGTATGGTGGCACACACTTGTAATCCCAGCACTGAGGAGGCTGAGACAGGAGTATCACTACAAGTTTGAGCTGTGTACTGTGACCCTATACCAAATAAATAAATAAAAATATTTACAAGTTAAAAAAGAATAAAAATAACATCACAATGATAAATCATACCATGATAAACACCTCAATGAAGTTACTATAAATTGAAGTACTGGGAAAGTTACTTTACATGAATTCAGGAGAAAAAAAACAAAGAAGTAATCTGTTACATCACTGCTATAGAGAGATATGACAAGGCTAACATTTAAGTTAGTTTATTGTTTTCTTCTTTGTTTGTTTTGGCAGAGCCAGGGATTGAACTCAAGCCCTTGAGCTTGCCAGGAAAGTGCTTATTCTACTGAGCCATCTCCCCAGTCGCCCCGTTTATTGTTATGGGCTAGGATATACTAAAAATCCTAATACCAAATATAATGCTTATGGTAGACGGCCAAATGGCAGCCAACTTGTTACACTCAGCTGAACTGAACCAGTATGGTGCTGGGTGTGGGAGGCCCATATGAGGGTTGTTGCCCAAAGCATGAGAGGAAGAATTGAATAATTGGTTGAGGGTACTGGGGAAACTGTTGAGAGCTACTGTTCTTGGGTTACTCTACTGGGGGACCTTATCATGCTGGCTTTCCTAGTGCTCTTGGCTGTTTTCATCAGAAGAGGAACTCAGGACTTTTTTGTCACTTAGGATGGCTATGGTTAGCCCAGATCCTTCATCCTGCTGTCACAGATTTTCTAGTCTGGACTTTCCCAGCACAGACGGGTGAGGTGGGCTTGCATGAGACATTGTTGTGGGCTATAGGCCCTCCAGTAGGACTTGTAGGGAGCATTGTTATGAGCTCTAGGTTTTTAGCTGGATTCATGCAGGATATTAGGAATCAGCCCTCAGCTGGATTCACCAGTCTCACTTGTGTGGACAGAATTTCAACACTCTCTTTTTGTATATGATTCCTGATTATTGCAAATAATCTTATAATATATGTATCCTGTATTATATTGTTCCCCTTGCAAAAACTCCTGAAGTACGACAATGGTGTTAGGAGGTAGAACCTTTAATATGTGATTAAATCATGAGGGTGGAAGCTTCATGGGTGAGATTAATGTCCTTATGAAAAAAAGTACCTCCTAGCCCAAATACGAGGATACATTCCTGTGATCACAGCTCTCTGGGAGGCTGAGGCAGAGGGATCCTCAGTTCCAGGCCAGTGTGGGAAACTTAGTAAGACCTCGTCTTAAATAAAAAGGACTGGAATACAGTCAAGTGCAGAGGCCCCAAGTTCAATCAGAGAGAGAGAGAGAGAGAGAGAGAGAGAGAGAGAGAGAGAATGCTAGAAAGAGAAATTGGCAGCCTCCAACCAAGAAGAGGTTTTCAGCAGACCTGGAACACACTGACAGCCTGTTCTTGGCTTTCAGCTTCCAGAATTATCAGAAATAAATTTCCATTTCTATAAGCCATGTAGTTACGGCATTTTGTTATGGTAATTTGATGTGATTAAGACACTGAGCAATGATGGAAATATCATTGGAAAGACAGTGGAAGTATCAATAATTTATGATGCTTAAAAGTGAAGATCACCAGGATGAAAGGGGGAGAGGTCTGAATCTTTGGAATTAAAAAGTAGACTCATAAGAGAGTTTCTAAGAACTCATTAGGTATCTAACATAAGAAATTACCTCCTCAAAAGTTAAACATAGAAGGCCAGCCAAATAACTCAGCAGATTAAAGCACCTGCAAGCAGATGCAGGGATCTAGGGTTTGAACCCTGGGCCTGCTATGCTGGCCTGTAATCCCAGCTTGGGAGGCTGTAAGCAGGTGGACCACTTGAGTTCTATCTAGTAGTGAGACCCTGCACACTCCTAGACCCTTCCCTGAAATACACACACATACAAAGGTTGAACATAGAATTAACAAGTGACCCAGTGAATGCAATGCTATATATATATAAAGATTCATAGCAATAGTATTTACAAAATCCAAAACATAGCAATAGCACAAAAGTCTATAAGTGAATGGGTAGCACAAACAATGTAGTGTGTACTACAAGAGAACATTGTTTGATCATAAAAATTGAGTAGAGATATATATATGAGAAAATGCATGAATTTGATTAGTATTATGCTAAGAGAAACTAGTCAGACATGCAGGAACAAATATGGTATGATTCCATGTATATGAAATATCCCAATTTGCAAATCTATAGAGAAGAAAGTAGGATTGTGATTGCTAGAAACTAGGACAGCAAAGTGGAAGTAAGTGCCTAATGGGTTCAGGGTTTTATGTGGAATAGTGAAAAGATTTTTAAACTAGAGGTTGCATAACATTGAGTATATGTTCAGTGTTAGTGGATTTTTAATTCTAAAATAGTTCTGTGACATGTGAATTTCACAATGACTCACACCACTTCCTAAGTAAGTAGCTGAAATTTCTTGTTTTCATTATTTAATGAAGAAGGAAGGTATTTCCTTTGCTTTATGCAAGGATAGGAAATCATTAGCAACACAGCTGGTCCTCCTGAATCTAGCATTTTATCTTGGAAGGAATGAAATGATGAGGCAGACTGGGGTCCAGAAGGCCTGGTTTGTAGTCCCAACTAGATAGCTCCAAACCTCCTGGTATAATTTTACCCAGCCAGAGATGTGGGTGATATAAGGCCAGATGAATGATGGCCACATTATCTTCTACGCTAAAAGAATTTCATAACTTAGTATTTTATTAATGAAATGAAGTGTAACTTCATCTTGTGTACAATAATAAATAATGTACAGAATATGCCTAAGGCAATCTATTAGAAACAATGTACCATGTACAGATAAAAGCAAGGAAAAAATTGCTCTTAACTATTGGGCTCAGGAAAAAAAAACTGTAATAGTAATGGATCAAAAACTAAAATTTAGCAATCTACTTAACTGTATCAGTTCTCAGTGGGACATGTGTTTTCCTGGGTTATCTACATGGTTGAGGTCTTCATTGTAATGCTAATATTCCTACAGGGTAAACTCACATGTATTATTGGATAGTTATAACTCAATAGAATCTCTGGTGAATAAAACAACAATTGTAGTGATGGCTATGCTCCAATCCCAGGCACATGTGAATATATTTCTTCATGTGACAAGGGAAAATTAAAGTTTCAGGTGGAATTAAGGTTGCTTGCTAGCTACCGTCAAAGGAAAGGGCTCTAAATTAGGCAGGTAGTACCAGTGTAAATTCTAGGACTGTTAATATCAATAAAGCAGCATGAGGAAGACTACACTGGCTTCTGATGGCTCCAAAGATGGAAGAGGCTAGAGCCAAGAGACATGGGCTGTCTCGAGATGCTGGAAAAGGCTAGGATCAGGTTCTCCCTGAGCATCTCTGGAGCTCTGCTAACACCTTGACTTCTGAAGTAACAAACTAAAACATTAACTTGTATTGCTTTATGCTACTAACTCCATGATAATTTGTTAAAGAAACCAAAGAAATTAGTCAAATCGAATCAATGACTAATTAAACGAATGGATGAACTGACATGAGGGGTATGGTCAGGACAGATGTGGCATCCTAGGCAGGTGTGGAATCATTTCAAGCTACTGGCAGGTTAGTCTGCATCTGTACCTGTTTTTCTATGAATCTGGGTTACTATAGTCCAAAGAAGTCACATGTGGGAGCAAGTAAAGGAGACTACCCCCTTCCACCCCCAGCAGTACTGGGAATTGAATGCAGATCCTTCACATTCAGCTAAATCCACAGCACTTGTTTATTTTGGGATATGGTCTAACTAACTAGCCCAGCCTGGACTTGAAGTTGAGAACCTCCTGCCTCAGCTTTTCAGAGTTCTAGCATTACTGGCATGTGTCAGTCTGTGGTCTTCTGACAGTGATCAAGTTAACTGCTAATAAGGATCTTGCTATTCTAAAGTGAAGATTCTATTTTACCAAAGGAATCACTACAGCTCTAAGATAATGTTTCTCATTTTGTGTGCCACTCATACTTACATATATAAATATATAATTGATTCTAAAGGAAAGGATGTAAAGTTAGCATTATTATCATAATTAGATTAAGAAGCTGAAATAGGGTGGATGAGCAACCTTCTGAATGCATAGAACTAGAAAGAAAACAAAAAGCAAAATGCAAGATATTTAGTTGTGATTCTATTTTAAATATTACTGCTGGCCATGCTCCACAAACAGAATCATTAAACACACAGACAAGGATGTAGAGCTTGCTATCAAGAAGCTTTTGGAATTCTGGAGAGGATAGCTAGTTGGTCCCTCACTGTTTCAGTTACTCTTCTCTCATTTCTGGGACAAATATTCGACTCATAATGAAGGAAGCTCACAGTTTCTGGAGGTTTCAGCCCATACTCAGCTGGCTCCAGGAAGATTGGTACATGACAGAGGGGAGCATGACAGAGGGCAGCAGTTCATGGCAGTAATACATCCAGAACAAAAGGGAGGAGTAATAGCAACATTGATTACAGAGAGCAAATCTGTCTCTCTTATCTTACATTTGGGCTATCCACCCCAGGCTGGGTGTAGCACTCACATCCATAATCCCAGCAGTACTTAGATGCATAATCCCAGAAGTACTCAGACCTATAATCCCAGCTTCAGGTCATGAAGTAACTACAAACTATAGAACTGCACCTCAAGGGCTGCATGAGACTTTGAGGAGATAAATATACACAAATCAGAGCACTCATATTGATATGGACCAGGAAATTAAATCATTTATAAAAACTGCTACTACCATAAAGAGATCCTCTCTAACTCCCCAGATTCTGAAAGAATCAAAGTGTGGGCACCTGTCATCTAAGTAGCATATGGCTCCAGAAGTGAGCTATGGGTATGTTTCAGCCACCTCAGCACACAAGCATCACACACACACACACACACACACACGCACACACACACAGGATGTTGGCTGCCATCTTGAGGTGCTCAGCAGATGCAGCCCAGACTACTCTCTAACTGGACACTATGTATTTTAAAGGGATTTTGATACTTGCGGAGAGGGATTTGAGCAAAAATAAATGAAATAAACAGAGATAAGAAGCAAAAATGTAAAGAGTATAAGTGTGTTTGCACATGAGACATGTCTAAGACACCTCAACTTTAGGATACATCATGGGGACAATAATCATGGGATTATAAACTATAAACCCAAATATTGAAGTAAAACATACATTTTTTAAAAAAATGGGGGCCTTGGGCAGGGAAGATGGCTCAGTGGATTAAGTGCTTCCCTGGTAAGCGCAAGGGCCTGAGTTTAATTCCTGGTTCCTCAAAAAAAAAAAAAAAAAAGGAATACCTAAATCAAAAGATTAAGTCACATCATATTGTTTGCCACGTTATTTTACAATGGGAAGTTTTTCAAAAGTGGTCACCCAAACTTTTAATTTAGTAGCTCTGAAGTTTCTGGGGAGATAGTTTTGTATTGTTTTTACTACACAAAGAAAATTTCCTAAAAAGCACTACTTCTGGTTAAAGTCTGCTTTCCTTTGCTTTTGCTTGGCACTCAGCAACAATTGTCAACCATTCCATTGAAATGTCCTGAGGGTCATTTCTCCCTCACCACAGCTGACAGTGACGGAGGGTGTCCACTACCTCCCGAAGTACTCAGCAGCTCCCTAGGTCCTGCATAAGCTGTCCTGAGCAGGCACCTATGTTAATAAGGTCAAGAGGATAAATTCTATTCCAAAAAAAACTGAGGAAACACCTTGTCACAATTTAAAAAGAAAACACACTGTTCAATATTTTGTAATTAAGAAGTATTATCTCAGTTACTTTTCTCATTGTTGAGACAAAACACCCAACACCCAAAACTAAAAATTTATTTAGCTCAGTTTGTAGAAATTTTGGTCAACAATCAGCTGGTTCCAAAGCAGGGTAGCATGGCAGAGGAGGACAGCAAAGGAAAGAAGACTATTACTGTCCTTTGTATGATATACAGTCTACCCATGCTAGGGCAGGAGCAGCATTCACCCTAAATTCTAGCCGCTGGACCACAAATCAGTCACAAACACTAGATTCAGTTACTTCTGATAATCCCAACTTCCTTTGCTGTCCTCCTCCTCTGCCATGCTGCCCTGCCTTGGAACCAGCTGATTGTGGACTGAAATTTCCACAAGTAGTCATGGTCATGCTTGCTATGCTTTGTGTCTGGCTGGCTGGCCACGGAATACTTTGGGCAATCATGGGGAGTGGGACTACAGATTATTTATACTTTCAACTTTGAAAGATAGAAAGATTTTTCCTGGCTATGGTTATCAGAATATATTTGATCCAATACTGAGAAGGACTTAACACAGAGCTGTGACCTCAAGAGAGCAACAACAAAAATGATTTCATTTCTTATTAATTAGGGAATTGTGAAGTGTGAAAAGAAAAAGATTTATCCTTTGAATACAAGGTTTTCATGGAGTTTAATAAGACAATGAAAAACCTCTGCCATCTTTTTCTAATTCTATAAATCCATACACCTTCACTCCCAGCTACATCCACAGCACTTATGTATTTTGGGATATGGTCCCACTAAATTGCCCAGCCTGGGCTGGAATTTGAGAATATCCTACCTCAGCTTCTCAGAGTGCTGGAATTACTGGCATGTGGTGGTCTGCTCCAGGCCAAGGCAAAAATACAAGGGCAGGAAGTCTAGAAAAAATATTTCCATAAAAAAACCCTTGCATAATAGAGAGATAGCCAACACTCAAGGTATGGAGGTAAATGTAGTAAAAGTTTTAATTGGCTTAAGGAAGCACCAATACACAATGGTAAACAATTTCCTTGAGCAGAGCTACTCCTGTAATCCCAGCACTCAGAAGGCTGAGGCAAAAGGACTGTTGGGAGTTTGAGACCAGCTTAGGCTACAAAAGTGAGTTCAAGGCCAGCCTGAACTGCATAGTGAGACTGTCTCAAAAAGACAAAATATTATCTTGGGTTAAGGAACATTCTCATGTATACATGGCTATGAATTTTGATTTGTGGAGGTTGAATTGATTTTCCATCCAAGGATGTCAGCTTTGCATTTATTAACCAACTTATTTCAGTGTGCATGGCTATAAATACATGTTTCTGCTCCCTGGATTGTCCTATCCATGATTTCTTCAATAATTAATGAGGTAAATAAAATTTTTGCCATGCCTTATACACTTCTTTGGGAGTCATGATTTTATCTACTTTTTAAATCACTGTAAGTTTTTGACAAAAAACTGAAGTTATGCAGTGCGTGCCCTTACAGCTTTTGTGTTTTCTTTTACATTCCAACTTGTGAATACCTAGTGAATTATTCTCAAGTGAGGGCAATAATGATGGGAAACTTGGCTTGTAAGTGCATCAGAATTCCCACAGATGGCTAAGCTCTGTCTGTGACTCGGGGTCTCAGGAACTCGCAAAGGCCTTTCCTTCTCATTATGAGGTGAGCAGATGCTTACTTATTGTTGGAAAACATTATGTGGTCCCTAAATTAAAGGAGCTCTGTTTTGGAATTGTTTAAGGAGATAAATAAATGTGTCTATATCTTTAAATTCCTAAATATCATAGAAAACATAAATTTATCTTTCAACATTTTAATGTGTTAGATTAAAAGTAAAAAGTCAGAAGTATAAAACTGCAAGTTTACACAGTTATGGTAAATCTTCACAACTGAATGAGCTTAATACTTTTGGTCCAAAAATATAACTATCTTTGTGATATATATCACTGCTAATCACAAAAGAAGAATTAAGTGTTGTTTTACAGAGGGTTGCATTTCCTAAACTTATATAGCTCAAAAAAGCTAATGGTATGCCTATATAATGTTCAAGATTATGAAAAATATAAAATTGTGTCCACTTGACCATAGTTATATATCTTATAATCAAATGTAATTACATAATTTATATAAAGTGTAATTATGCCATAAAAAATATCACCTGAAACATAATTTTAAGATTTAGGTAACCTAAGACCCTTTACTAATAGGAAAGTAAGTTATGAAATGGAAAATCATGAGACATTCAGAAAATTTAAAAGTAAGGTAACAAGAATTCTGAAGCACTAACAACAAGGCATAATACCAAATTCGGGCACTACTTTCTGGTACTGGGGATTGAACTCTGAACCTGTGCTTCCCAGGCAATAGCTTATTCTGTGGGCACCACTTGTATGCTACAGAAGTTATGTTTTTGCAATGTTAATATGTTTTTTCCCTTTAAAAAGACAGAAAAGGGATATGTGTGACCTGCAACAACTTATGTTTTGTGTATCAATCAATTTTTCTACTCTGTAAAAGTGCTTGCGTGTGATGGGCAGATTTTAGTGAGCTTGCTACATTATCATTCAAAATAGAAGTTTAAAACTATAGTTTTAGGGAAAACCTGATAGCTCAGTGGATTAAAGTGCCTGCATAGGTACAGTGCAGTAGATGTAGTTTGATCCTTGGCCTGCCAACCCCACCCCCGGGGCTAGCTGAGGTGGGGATTTAGACTGGGCATGGTGGTACACACATGTAATCCCAGCCCTTGGGAGGTTATAAACAGGAGAATCACTACAAGTTCAATCCACATTGTGAGATACTGTAGACCCTGAAGATCCTGCCCTAAATACAGAAAAAAAAAATATATATATATAGTTTTACATGGGTAGTTAAAATTGTATTGTTAGATATAGTGACAGAGAAATACATGTGCTTATCCTCCTAAGAACAGTCAAAAGCTTGAGAATTGCCTGTCTATACAAAATTACTGGGTAACCTAAAGATGTTCTGTTTATGTAGTTTATGAAATACATTATAACTATCAATATTTATTGTCATAAAAACCATAACAGAAATTTTAAAAAATATTACTGTGTAGAAAATCATAATAATAACAATAATTCAATGGACCTTAACAAGATATTTTTCATAAATTCTTATGAGCTGAATTCCACCTTTTTACAAATTTCCACAATTTTATAAAGATGTCTTCATCAGCCAGCTTAAATCACAACCGTTAGATTTTCAAATTTGTAGCTCCAGTCTTTCTGATCTCAAAGCCTCTGGAAAAGTGCACATCTTGTTATCATCATGAAAATAACCCTGACCTCATTGTTTCACCAGAAAATAGTGCAGGAATCCCAAGGGACCTCTGGGCCATACTCAGTGCTAAACTAAATTGTCAGTTTGTTCCACAGTATTAAAGAACACAATAAGAACTACTCTTGGGGAGTGAATTTTGTCCTGGTTTAAAATTGCTGTATGTAATACAAAATATGTTAACATTTCATATTATCTAATAAGTCTTATTTTGCCTCCTCAAATCAGTCTCCAAATGTAAAAAAAAAAACAATAAATTTCAGAATGTGTTTTTTTATCTATAACTATTGAAAATCCCAAAGAGTCCTAGACAATTGCAAAGTTTTTTTGTGTGTGTTTGTATTTTTTGTTCATCATAGAAATAAAAAGATGATGGATATAGTTAGGCTTGTTTAAAATGCTGTCATTCTAAGACTTGTACAGAAATGCTTTCAGATCTGAAGACCCCCAGTCTCTCCTACGTTGTGTTTGTAAAGTATTTTTAATATGTGTTTCAGAAGTTGAATGCTACATGGCATGTGTCAGGAGATTGCCCAGAGCGCTTCCTGTCCCACATACAGATACCTTCACCAGAAACACCATGTCAACTAATGTAGAATACTACATTTCTTTTCCTAACAAAAGATAGTCTTAGCAACTTTTGGAAAAGTACTAAAAAATTATGAGGTACTCTATAAATTTGACACTTCAAACGTTTAGCTCTGGGGCTGGAGAGATAGCTCAGTAGAAGAAGCGCTTGTCTGGCAAGCGCAAGGGTCTGAGTTCAATCCCGGGTTCCACAAGAAAAAAAAAAAAATCTAAGGATAGATTTAACATATTTGGGCCAGGAAGATAGCTCAGTAGAATAAGTGTTTGCCTGGCAAGTGCAAGGTCCTGAGTTCAAACCCTACTACTGTGCAAAAAAAAAAAAAAAAAAAAAAGATTAAACATATTTAAAACATATTAATGACTCCATCAGGATTTCTTGGACTGTTTTTAATAAAATCAAGCGTTCAACCAAGGATCACACAAAAGAATTAATTACAAGGTCTGGTGAAAAAAATTCTACTTTGGTTGCTTACATAATTCTTAATGTTATAATATTCTATTTTCTACATATAGTAAGGAGCCTATACATATTTAAAGGCCTTTAATATATTTTTGTGTACAAAAAATCTAGTAGGCTTTATTTTTCTATACACAAATGAAACATTTTAAAATAATACTCACTTTTAGTGACATTTCAGTAAGAAATCAGACATTCTTACTAAGTTCTTTTGAATGGCAAGTTAGTCTTCTCAGCTTCAATTAAAATCCACTCCTTTTTTCAGAAAATAATTGGGCAAATGAATTGTGCAAGGCAGATGCAATTGAAATATCTGTCTGAGAATGGCTCTTACATAATCGAGTCTGGCAAATTGCTCTGAGAAGCAGTAGCTGAATTTGCACAAGTACACAGAGCACTCCTCTATTGCCCGCTATGAGCTCCAGCCACAAAGATGGAAAAGCAGGTCAGTTCGTGGCACCTTAGTAACCTTTATAGATTTTCAGGAATTCAAAAAATGAGTTCGCCCAAATTTATAAGTTATATATATATCGCTTCTCGGCCTTTTGGCTCAGATCGAGTGTATAAGTTATATAGCTTATCAGGCAGAGGGAAGTTTTTTGCTTGTCTTTTCCTGTCAAGAACTCAGGACCTTGGGCTCGCCAAGCAGATGCTTATGCCACTGGACTACCACCTCTGCCCCAGAGGGAGTTTTAAACTTAGTTTTGTAGTCTCAAATTAGAAAATGAGGAGCCTTTCAAAGATCCAATCAAAATTTAGTATGAACACTTCCAGAAATAATTTTGTGGCTTTAATGGTAACTCACATGAGATGGCTGTAGATTTATAAAGTCAAGGAGGGCTATCTAGTAAATTAACATTCCCGCCACAGCTATGTTAGTAATTAGGAACAACCTAATGAGACCAGTCATTTTGTGATCATGAATAATTTTTGAGATTATTATAATCATAAATCCAGGGAATGGCAATATATTCCAGCAATGCAGTGCCTACCTGGCAATCACAAGGTCCTAAAAGTTTGATTCTTGGTACCCACATACACACAAAAAAAAATAAATCAGAGGAGACACTCAGGAAAAATTCTGAAAGCCCCTCTGATATAGAAACAAGAGAGGATTCCTGGGTATTAGTGAGACACTGGAATTATCAAGCACAGTCCATGTCGTACAATTCCATAGGTATGCGCCATTCTATGGGCTTAAACTTCTTAATTACTTTAACATTAATGAAAATCAGTTGTATTGATAGAGAAGCAGATAGAATTTGTCTCTTAGCAATGAGAGTAGACCCTTGCTACACCACCTGACACAAGTCAGTCTGTGTCCTCCTTCAGCATTCCTACCCATGTAGAGATGCTACTCTCTAGATTCTTCTTTGAACTGGCCTCTGACATCTTACCTGTTTCCCCAAAGATTAGCCACAGAATAATGACTTTAACATGTATTCATTTGACATTTTTAGGAGATGTGTGATGGTGTACTTTTCACTATTTAAAGTAGTTGGTTTTGGAATTGTTCTAGATTCTGATAAAGAATAAATGGGGATGCCAGTTGCCTGTAACCCAGGATTATTTCACAATACTGTATCTACAAATTATTTCCAAACGATGCAACAGAAAAAGTACATACATATGAACAGAAAAGAGAACACAAAAATTGTATAGCCCACAGCTGTTAGACATATGTGTGCCCTGTGTTCAATATTCGGCACCACATTTGTAAAAGTTTAGAGTTGGTGGAGCTATCCCAGAGGATAAAAAATTGTTTAATACAGTGTTCTCTTAACTATATTTTAGGCTGAATTTTGTTTTTAAATATGTTTAGTACAAGGTCAACAGGGTCTACAATGTTTCACTACATAGATCAGACTCAGAGATATTCTCCTCTTTTGAGCCTCCCAAGCACTGGGATTAAAGGCACATGCCACCACACCCAGTGTCAACTGTGTCTCAGCATGGCCCGGGTGCAGGGCTGACACCAGGCCTAAGCAGGTGCTTTAGTCCCCTGAGCTATTTGACTGGACCTAGGTAGAAATTTTAATAAAAATAAAGCATAATATGAGAAAAGAAATTTGCATTTATTGAAAAAGAACTATAGATTTACTAGAAGTTTTAGAATTAAGGAACAGAAAAGCTTTTGATAATATGCTCTTTGTTCCTCATGAGCTTAGCTGACTTAACTGCTTCTATGTGCTTTGCTGAAGACATTCTAATAAAGGATTATGAAATTCACTTCATAACCATAAGTTAACCTTAGAGCCCTGCCAGGAGCCAGAAGGTGACTACTGTCTGGAAGCATTCTGAAATGCTTATGTCACACATGGCAAGAGAAGAAGGTCAAATCTTCTTCCTATGTGTATGTGCTCCATAACAGGATCACACTGCCCAGGTTCCTGGAGGTCAGCCACAGCTCTCATGATGCTGACTCCATAGGGACCCTTTTTCAACAAGTGCATTAAGCTCTCGTGCACACTGCCAAGAGGTGTTTCATGATACCTTGTCTGGCCACAGGACACAATGGCCAACAGGGCACACTGGGAATTGTACTGTTGTAAAGTTTTAGGATCAGTAAGAAATGTACTCATAGAGTAGGCACTGAACATTCTCATTTTGGTTCAAGTTGTTAGGTGAACACTTTTTGCTTATAAGCATAGCATTATCACTAAAGCACAAGAGGGGGCCAGCACATGCAGTGAAAACAAAGACATATTCCTATAAAGTAAAGACAACTTGAAACACAGCCCTTAAGCTACTGACTTGCCGGTAGCACTTATACAGTCATTACAATTACACATTATTTTTCTTCTGTGGTACAATAGGAATCTCAAGGGAAAGAGAGAGCATTTTGCTGCTGCTTGCACCAAAAAACTTATCCAAACTAAAGGCATTTAAAATTACTTCACTCAGCAAGGTTTTGTTCTTGGAAGCTTTTTTTTTTGTTTCAATTCAAATATCGTGCATGACATTGGAATTGCAAATTGCTCTCATTGTAGTCACTGGAAATGGAAAAACTCAAGAGATTTGATCAAGAAGTATGAATACCTTTACAGCAACAAAGTAAATGAGAGAATACTGTTTACATAATTTATTTGGTAGTATTAAACTTGAAACCATAGCCTAAAATAGGAAAAAAAAATTATACAAAAACCTATAATAAAAAATATAGTATATACTCTTTGAAAAGTAGGCAAAAGAAGGAAGAAAAGGACTGGGGTAACCATCAGGATGTATTCTGAGGCAAAAATTTAAGATAGGTATTTTCAAGCATGATGATTAGTGAAGATGGTTTTCTTCCTAAGACACACGCAGCGAAGATAAGAAATCTTTATTCTTGTCTGGCTTGCAAATGGCTCTTTTTTACCGAAGAACTGCTACTTACTTCTGAAGTCAGCTAAAATGCCATCAAACTATTTTTTAATGCCTTCTTAAGGCAGAAAGTGCTTTAATTTATTTTAAGATATTTTAGGTATATTAACCTCTAGAGTGAACTTGAAGTTTTTCCATTAAATCCACTGTCCATCAGCTTGTTGTAGAGATATTATAATGCCCCTGCCAAAATCTAAGCTTCTTTATGAAAACAGCAGGAAAGAGAAAATGATAATGACACATTACATAAAAAATGAACTAACTGCAAAACTTTATTTGCTCTCCTTCATCAGTCATTTTTGAAATTGTTTGTGCCAAGCTTTGAGTGAGTAGAGGACAAAAACGACATTTGTCGTTTATTTCCTTTTTGGTCAAGGCACAAATGAGTAAGTAATTTTTGGATGCGTGAATATATGGGTTAAGAATTGGAAGGCTATGCTGATTCACAAGTGACCAGTTTACACTTTAAAGAAGCTCTCAGGAAGTGAAAGTCAGAAGCCCACTGCATTACTCAGACTGCAGGAAAAATGGAAATCATGTTACTTGACTTCATTTTACCTTTTCTACCATGTGTATGCTATCCATAATATGTGTTTTCATATAATTTCAAGACACTAAAATTGGGTGGCTAGCTCCTTAGAGAATCTGAGAACTTGACAAAGTGGTGGGAAGGACATTTCAGGATCATCTTGGGAGCTCTGTCACTTCTGGGTCAGCCTCACACCTGCCTATCACCCAGTCTGGGGACTCTCCATGCTGAATATCTAGCTGTTGCTCTTTCTTTGTCTCCTTCTGCATCTAAAATAAAATCCTTTCTTTCTCTGACATCTCTGGACCTCCACTAGGAATACTTAGCATGTCTTGCTGTCACTTTCCCACCTCAGGAACCCTACCTGACTGAGAATGAATCTGTGTACTTGGGGCCAAGCTGAGAGTCAAGGAGGAAGGGTACTATGAGTTCTCTATATAGAAAGCCTATTGAAATAGTAGCCTTATAGACAGACCCTATAAAGCAAAGAAACACATGTCACGTGACTGGTTGCATTATAGCTAAGAAAAGTATATAAGTAAAAAAACCTTTTTATTTTTCCAGGCAGACACTGAAAGGTGAAGTTTCACTTACAGTGGGCTACTTAACCTTAAAAAGAACAGACAAATCATGATGTATTTATGAACTTCAAAGGAAATTAGCTATTTGTATTTTTATCTGTAAGGAAGGAGAGAACATGTTTACTTTTTGACCTTTATACTCAAGTTATATGTGTAGAAGATGAAATTTGTTTGTATTGTCAGTGTATTCTATTCAGGGTTTAGAACAACAATTGAAAAATGTCAAGATTATTTTAAAGCAGCTCTTACTGTGTAAGGACTGAAAGAGAACCAATCAGAAAAAATTTAAAATAAAAAAATATGACATAGTATTTTTGTGTTCAGACAAATTATTTTTCTTTTATTTTGTCTTTTTGAGACAGGGTCTACCTATGCAGTTCAGGCTGGCCTTAAGCTCACTTTGTAGCTCAGGCTGGTCTCGAACTCACAACAATCCTCCTGCCTCAGCCTCAGTGCTGGGATTACAGGCATGCGCCACCACACCCAGCTATTTTTCATTTGTTTTAGCACTGTGAGAAACAAAATTTGTGTTCCCATCAACGTAGCATACATAGCCAGTTCTGCTTAGATCATGGAGCTTACCTAGGCAAGAAGACCACATCTGGTAAATGTGGTTAAGATAAAATAGTAACTCTGATTTACCTAAAGTTTTTCTTGCTCTCAGAAATATTTCTTTAGGTATTGGTGTCACTGGATGCAGAGATATTAACACTGAGGTTCAAATACCAGGGAGACAGCATGGAAAATCAACTCTAATCTGTCACTTTGAGAGGTGACTTAACTGAGTGTGAGAGAAGGTGCCTTGCCAAGAGCTCAGTCACTAGAAGTCACAATGTTCTTATTGGAGAAAGCAGGTGAGTAAGTTTAACCAACAATACCCTCCTGGCAGGCCTCTTGTCTAACAGTGGGACCTGACTCACAGGAAGAACTGAGAAAGGAGAAATAATTGAGGAGCTAGAAAGTTTTACTTTTCCTTAACTTCAGACAAACTGGAGAGGCCACAGGTTCCTTGGAAAATGTTTAACAATGCCCTGTCTTAGAGATGATTTTTGTCTACAAGTTATATATGTAGGAAAACTATTATTTTGGCTTAAACCTAGTATAAAGATGAATCATTATGATCCTCTATTTGGTTCTCTTCCTATTGCTTTTCTGTTTTCCTAAACCTAGATGATAAATTATCATTTTCCCTTCTCTTGAACCATCAATAGGTAGCGCCACTGACACATGAAATAAGCTCCTCACATTGCATTCAAAGCCTTCTACAATTTGACATAAACCCGTTTCCTATTATTCCCAGATAGATAAGTTTTAATCTCACATATACAAGGTTCAATCCAATCAATACACATTGCTAGTTTTCTTATTTTTGTTTCTTATTCACCACCACTGATAATTTTCTTGCCACTTCTACTTGTATTTCAAGGCTCAATGACAGTGGTACATCCACCTTGAAGCTCGAAATGAATTTCCTTCATTCATAGTATCATATAACCATGCTCACTATATTTGTCATACTCTAGATTTTAAATTCCCAGAATGGATACATTTCCCCTACTACTTTGATATCTTTCATTGTCCCAAGTATTTAGAAATACATATTGTTAATGTCTATATATTTTTCTATTATAAATTCCTTTAGATGATAAGCTATTTCTTAGGGTAAAGACTCAGGTTTTGTTATTCATATGCTTTATAATATTTAGAAATTGTTTAGTAAATACTTAATGTAGTTTTGGTGATTGAATGTAAATTACAACTTTTCCCAAAAACTAGAAGTAGGCCTTTGTCTATTTAAATGAAGGGCAGTTGCTCAGGATAAACAGTGCATTGTGAATTATAAAGTGGCTGGAGATGATGAAGAATCACACTTGTGATGCTCCTGGAGAATTATTTTTTTTAAATTTATTTATTTCAAGAAGAGATAAGGCAAAATGATGACTTGGTTGAGAACTTTTAAGAGAAATATATGTGAAAATAAATCTGGTTCTTATGAATGTACACAAGTACATTTATAATACTAAAGAGACACAGCCTTCCCTGAACCTGAAATGTCTGATTGCATGCCTTTCAGAGCATCGGTGGCAGCAGTGACAGAGCCTGCTGGGAGGTGGCCTTCCATGAAGGTCATCCTGCTCTTCTGAGAACCACTGAAAGGCAGACACCTCTATTCTGTGTGATCTCAGAAGTCAGTTATTTTTGTGGTTTAGCAAATCTATTCCTGGCAATCTGTTCTTCAGAAATGCTAGTCGGGCTTCTAAAAGCCTAAGAATACTGCTGCTAATTCCAGCATTATGAGAGAAGAGGAAAAGGTTAAAATAAAAAAACAAAAAACAAAAAACATCTACAATGTCTACAAATAGGGAAGGGAGAATTCAATAGAAGCCAGGAAGGAGATTAAGTCTGAGGCAAAAACCAGTGAAAGAACAGCGTATCATCTCTCAACATCATAGAGACCCAGAGAACATGAGCAGAACATGGGATTCAGGATCACTGCAATTTCTGACCACCATAGGTGAGACCAAGCAGAAAAGTGGTATTTACATGTGGAACTAAAGCAAGTCTTCCACAGCACAGTTTAAATCTGGGATGAGTCCAGTGAATATTTGGTTGGGCAACTACTACACTGGCATGAGGGAGTAGCCAATCTAGGAATTCCAACACAGAGGCCCCCGTTCCTTATCCTCATGGCTGTTGTGAGTCTGCTTGCCTGTACGGTCTCACTCAGCAGCAGGTACTTCCAATTCAATAAATGAACATTCATTCCTGCTACTCTACTACCTTTGTTATATTGCTGTAGGCAGCTGAGTTAGATAGAAATATTCTAGGTAGTCAGGCAGGGCCAGGCCCTTGAAAGAGATAATACAGGAGACAAGATATCTTGCAAATCTGGGATGCTCCTGTGGTGGGCCAGACCTAAAGGCCAAAGATCAAACAAATGCCTACCTCTCTAAAGATTGGCATCCAAGATTGAGCTTCACCCTAAGGGAGACCGAAGAATCGTTAATCCGATTACTACTGGATAGCTACCCCATGAAATCCTATTCTGTAATTATGCGCACTTGCTACCTGACTCACCTCCCTATTTGTTCTTGAACTTAATCAATCTTACCTGAGCAATGATGCTTGTAATCCCATTGGTTGACCATAGTTTTGTCCCACCAAGTTCCTTAGTCTCACGTGATTTTGCCCTATAAGAATAACCTGAAAGAGAACCACTGGGGGCAACCCACTTGGGTCCCCCTTCTGTCCCTCTCCGACAGAAGCTTTTCTATCCAATAAAGTCTCTACCTCAACCTCTGTTTGTTCCTAAAATTCATTCTTCGGTTTTAGAGAACACAAACTCATCCAGGTCAGGTCGGGAATTTCAATATCCCGTATTAATGTGTCTTGTCTTTTCCTTCCTTCCTTCCTTCCTTCCTTCCTTCCTTCCTTCCTTCCTTCCTTCCTTCCTTCCTTCCTTCCTTCCTTCCTTCGTTCCTTCCTTCCTACCTTCATTCCTACCTTCCTTCTCTCCTTCCTACTTTCTTTCTTTCTTTCTTTCTTTCTTTCTTTCTTTCTTTCTT